>QVXC01000330.1:0-37907 GCA_003501895.1 Phaeosphaeria sp. A1 3.1a
GATTTGGATGCCGGTTGGGCTGTGGATGTGAATGGAAATTTGTGGAATTTGAGAATGGGAGGGGGAGATCTGTTCTCTTTCTCTGGATGGCTACTTCATTGCGTCATATTTTCCGGGCAGGATTTGCTTCGTCCCATTTTCCGGGGACCATTTGCTTCGTCCCGTGGAATGTGGACAAATATCAAGAGAGATATTGTGGCGCAGAGGTTGGGTTGCTCGTATACTGAAGCTTTTCGCCATCTTTGATTGACTATGACATCGAGACGGGATTCGACAAGTGATGTGCGTGTTGAGGGGGAGATGGGGAGGGTGGAGATAGCGGGTATTGGAGATGTGGGATATCTATAGTTGTTTTCGTTGATGCAGTTTCAGGAAAGAGCAAGTAACAATGTTCAGGGTGTGGAACCATTCTCATGTCATGTTGTTCATGCGCGTGAACCTGTATAGGAAGTAAATTGGCAGCACGCATGAGCTGGAGAGAGTTGAGCTGTTTTTGTGGTGTTGGGGTTGTGCATCTCGTGTATAGTTTGTTGCGAATGGTGCCGCTATACTTGGTGAGGTGGGGATTTTGAGGGAAGGGACTTCTCGAGTGATACGCGCCTTGCGTGGTTGCTCGGATGTTGGACCAAGTCCCGTGCAATTGAAGTGAACTAGCATTAGTGTTGCCTCGTAGAAAGGACGAGAAGAGAGACGAGTCACGCTGATACATAGTCATTGTTGTGGGACATGGGACATTGATGGTTTTAATTGCTTCATTGGGCTCTGTGTTCGATTCATGTCATGATCTGTCCTCGAGGCCGTTCAAACAGAGCAGATCTACATTCGTCATTCGCATGATGTGAACGTGAAGCAGCTCCTTCGCTGTATTGCCAAAGAACCCAGATTGCTCTGTAGCAGGACGAAGTGTACGATTTTAGATGTAACCTGTCTGCTTCCTCTCTACACGCTCATCCCCAGCCAGTCAGCAGTATCTGGTCCAGTAATTGTCACTCAACGACTCCTCCAACCAATATTATCTCGATCAATTCGCATGCCTACCTACGTATAACCGCGCTTCAACTCTTGAAACAATAGGATCTCAATCTCCACGCCAGCCGCATCAAACGCCACCTGTGCTTGTTCTGGGATCTTCATGCTCGAAGTTCGAAGCAACCATGCTGCCTTTGGTCTTCCCCAATGCATACAAAAGAGATTCTCTCCCCCAGCCTCCTCAATCAGTTTCACGCTCTTCACCTTCGTCTTGAGCAGAGCCAAGATCCAGTCGAAGCCTCGCATCTGTGTTACCGGGGGCATGAGCCTGAACTGCTGAGTGTAGCTCCATCCACGTGCGAAGATAGCTTGGGGCCAGACAAAAGAAATAGTCAGGCTTTCGAGGCTTGGTGGGAGATACGTGTGGATGTCCATACGGCCTTCGTCTGGAAGGTGCCAGATGATGCCAGAGGGATCGCCGCCCGATGACGAACTCGACTGCACGTCACATGCCGGCTGGCGTAGCCATGCACTAGATGGAGTATGGACTGTCGGAGCTGCGCGAAGAGAGTCAGATCGACTGGGCCGGGAAGCACGCTGTGTGAGTCGCGATGGCATATGGGCATATGTAGGAGCTCGAGAGTTTGCAGTGTATCTCTGAGTGGTGCCAGTGACAGAATCAAGCTGGGAACGTCGAAAAGTCGCTGGACTCGACCACGGAGATGTACCAGTCTTAAACAGGACACGGCGAGATTGGAGATGGAGTGATCGCTGATGAGCAGTTTGCCAAGGTATAGCTCGCGGACATCGTGGTTAGTGAATCGAGAGCCGAATATTCGGTCGAGATAGACGTGAGGTCCCCTGGCAAGAGATTTTGTGGGTGTTTCGTCGAATGTGATCTTCCCGAGGCCACAGAAGGTAAGGAGCTTCTCGCGCATGGCGTGGTAGGGGTATTCGCTCTCCAGCGTGACAGGTATCGGAGAATCATTGACGAACCTCTGCAGGATCGAGAATATCGTCGCGTTTGACTTTTCGAAGTCGCAAAGACTGAGGCGGATGGTCATGTTGGCCAGACGAGGAAGCTTGGAAATGAGCTTCCGTACAATGTCGATCTGAAAGCGCATGTTGTTGACCCAGATTTTGATCAAGGCCCGATCTTCTCTGCTCACAGCTGCGGTTCGACCACGGCTAAGGTCCTCGGGACCGCACTTGTATTCGAGACGAAGAGTCCGGACAAGTTGTGCTATAGAGTCGTCGCTGGACAAGGCGTCATGGAAGTTGCTGATGAGGACGTAATTGGCTGCTTGGGAATCGCATTGCAGAAGAAGCTCGAGGTCTTTGAGGAGCGCCTGTTGCGCGGACTTTTGAAAGCGGCGATGCGCTTGTCGCAAGTGGTATATGTCGCGCTTGCGAGGGAGGAAGGACACAATCGTGTCGAGTACCTCTGTCGGCAGGCTGAATATTGGGCAGTCGGAAGTCATGGCGGAATCCATGTTGCGGCGGTCGTGGGAACGAAGGACGTCCACAAACTCGTGCTGTCAGTGATGGGTGAGAGTGCCGAATATATTGAGTAAAAAAGGATGGGGCTAACAAAAGTCAGATTATATAGGTGAGAGGACTCTGTCGCGTTTGCCCGGCCACGTGATAGCTGCGCAAACAAAAACTTCTTTCACTCGGGAACTCACTTGCTGCATTGAAAGGTTCGGATAGAGGCAAATTTGAAATGCTGAATTTGGCATGCACCACACACGCTACCTCAAAACTGAACACAGAAGAGTTGATGCTACAAACCAACTTAAAGTCATAGCAACGCTCTAACACATTGCTCTGTCACGTCTCATGTGTTTGTTAAATTAACGACGAGCCCTGTACGATAGATGTGTCTTGTATCACTCCAGGAAGAATCATTGAAAGTCAGACGGGGAGCGGTGTATTGCTGGCTTACCACAGACCTCATGGGATTGCATAATTGACTACTATCACACTCAAAAAAATGATTTTCAAAGGGTTCGATATTCAGGACTGTACAAGGTGACTAGGAAGACTGCCCCCTTTTTACTTGTAAAATTGCCTTCGCCATCAACACCGAGATTGTTCAACCAATATTGCATATGCTACGTCTTCACATCCATACAGTCTTTTCCCAGTTCCTGCGTTATCACCAGCTACACGGCCTAAGTGTCTTGCCTGATCGAGCTCTATGGTTTGAATTTGATTATACACCGTTCACAAGATCTAGCGTAAAATTGTGTTAATGCGCAGATCAATTTTTTTCAGGTCTATAAATTGGCAGCAGGCGGTCTAAATGTAGTGTCTACCTCTTAAAATGCGCAATTTAAGACTAATAAATGCTTGCTTGTCTTACTTTGGTCCTCGTGCTGTCATGCCCGTGATGTTTCTGCTGTCGCAAGTGCTCCGTGCTCAGTCATGAATCTGGCTCTAGAGAACAAAACATTTTGATCGCCAGGAGATTCTGTGTAGCTCTCTTCATGTCATGCTGTTGTTCATCTCAGGGGCGATAGCAGCACAGGTTACTCGCTCAACGGCCGCAAAGCCGTGCGCGGGTAGCACGAAGATTATGGGTATCCCACCGTAGACTCCAAAATCATATTGCTTTTCAAAGGGGGTGGCAGTGAAGACAATCAGGTACAAAGGCGAAGTTCAAGGCACACAAATGATGCCCGGGGCTGACCACACTGGTCCTTGGCGTGGTCCGGTGAATGGGCACTGAGTTATGGGAATCGCCGAACCACAACATATTCAATGATTTTACCACTATTCGACAAGCGCATTCGACGAATCGATGACGGCTATCGAAATTCCCGGGAAACGTTATCAAGCTGTGCAGCTTCAATTCACCGGTGGGCCTGCCCTCGCCTTGGCGGCAAAGTATCTTCGGTCAGATTTGACCGAGTCCAGAGTTGCGTAGAGCAGGATACGTAGGCTAAGATGTTACGAACACGATGAGATACAAGCGTAGCTGAGATAGTGGCGGTATTGTCTCAATGTTGACAGTGATGGTTATTGCTAACCCGAAAAGGAGATCGCCTTCACAGTCGCAAGCAGGCGGAATGAAGTCGGCCCGGAACCTTCTAGGCGGCAGGGCAGCCTGCTTGACGAGTTATATAGCAGGAGTTGCGTCACAAGGACAAGTAAGGCCTATTGTGGACTAGCATGTGGCGAAGCAATCGTGGCGTTGTGGCTTAAATCATTATTTCAACGTAGCCTGATCTTGGCCTCGCCTGAGGCTTTTCCATCCACAGGCGCCCCTGATTTTGACTCCGTTCATCTGTAAATCAATCTTTTTGCAGAGAGAGCTCTCAATCTTCTCGAAGACTCGATCTTGTCGTGATGTGAGCTTTCGTGAGCCGTGTCGTCTGCCGGCGGTACCAAGTTTGCACTGCCCCCCTCCAAGCACCGACGGTCTTCTTGTCTGTCCTCGGCATTCACTTTTGCCCAGTCGGCCACCACATTCTCGACTGTGAGAAGACTGTAGCGCTGGCCAATGTTAGGAGATGGATGAGAAACCGGAATGTTGCGACAGCTCCTGACGACTTCCACCAAGCCTCAACCGTCGTATGTACCTTGAATGATGAACACTTCGTTAAGCTGGGCTGTGGAGCGCCGAGCGAGGCGTCGCGGGCACGTCTCATCTTGGGCAGATTGGAAATGACGCACCAAGAGCCAAGCCGAGTACAGACAAGGCGAAAATACACAGCCCCTACGTTGGGGTATATGGCTATAGACGCTGCGCGCTTCAAGCTGCCAGCTCATTCATCCTAATACATCACGTGTAACTTAGGCCCTCCACAGCCAGCATCAGCCTATACTTTGGGCATCTCGTTACATTACATTTGTCGAGCACATTTGCTGTACAAGTTCAGTCTTCTCTCAGCAGTATGGAGGCAGGCAAGTTAGCCCCGCCGACACTGCAGGTCAATACTCGGCCTCGCGCCCTAAGCGAAGCTGAGACTCTCACGTCCACAACCTCAAATCCATTCTCGACGCCCCCATCTCCAAGTGCTGCATCCGCAAGCGATGTGTCCACCGTCGTGGGGGATTCTGAAGTGTCACTGGCAAGGCAGGAGCTGCTCAGTGAAGCAAGTGTGGACAACAACCCATTTGCTTTCTCGCCAAATCAGCTCAACAAGCTTCTGAATCCAAAGTCCCTTCCGGTGTTCCAGGCGTTGGGTGGCATCCACGGTATCGCTACCGGCTTACAAACAGACCTACAGTCCGGCCTTAGCGTGGACGAGTCGACAGCATCACGACATATAACATTCGACGAGGCTACGGACACTTCGGCCAAATCGAAAGAGACTGAACACACTCGAGCTCCTGGTAATGGGCAACCGTTTCAAGACCGCATTCGCATACACGGACGCAACACACTTCCACCCAAAAAGGTCACACCTTTATGGCGATTAGTCTGGAACGCGTACAATGATACAGTGTTGATTGTACTTACTGTAGCGGCTGCTATATCGCTCGCACTTGGCCTATACGAAACATTCGGCGCATACCACCCGCCTGGTTCGCCGACCCCAGTCGATTGGGTCGAAGGACTCGCAATATGTATCGCCATCATCATTGTTGTACTCGTCACAGCTGTAAATGACTGGCAGAAAGAACAGGCATTTGCGAGACTGAATGCGAAGAAGGAACAACGCGACATCAAAGTCACACGATCGGGCAGAATTGTGCTGATCAGCATCCACGATGTGTTAGCTGGCGACATAATACACCTGGAGCCTGGAGATGTCATCCCCGTCGATGGCATCTTCGTGGACGGTTCGGACGTCAAGTGCGACGAGTCATCTGCCACGGGTGAATCTGATGCAACCCGAAAGACTCCAGCTGCTGCTGTCATGAAAGCGCTCGAGTCTGGCGGACCTATCAAGAATCTCGACCCCTTCATCATTTCCGGCGCAAAGGTTCTTGAGGGCGTTGGCACCTTCATGGCCACCTCGGTCGGCGTCAATAGCAGTTTCGGACGCATCATGATGTCAGTCCGTGCCGACGTGGATCCAACACCTCTTCAAGAGAAGCTCGGTGGTCTCGCTATGGCCATTGCTAAGATCGGTACCACGGCCTCAGGCATCCTATTCTTCATCCTCCTCTTCAGGTTCGTCGGCGGACTACCTAATGATAATCGCACCCCAACAGAGAAAGGATCCGCATTCATGGACATCCTTATCGTTGCGGTGACCATTATTGTTGTAGCAGTCCCAGAGGGCCTGCCTCTGGCAGTGACCCTCGCTCTAGCTTTCGCTACCACTAAGATGCTGAAAGAGAACAATCTCGTCAGAGTGTTGCGAGCCTGTGAGACAATGGGAAATGCGACAGCAATCTGCTCAGACAAAACTGGAACCCTCGTAAGTAATCCCCCAATGGTGGCTTGCATGACCCCCTTACTGACGGTCCTTTAGACCACCAACAAGATGACAGTCGTGGCCGGAACCTTTGGTGACTCCAGCTTTGTGCACTCTGACACAAAGTCGGAGAAGGCTGCACCCATCGCCTCTTGGGCTTCCGATGTTTCTCCAAAAGCCAAAGAACTTCTTATCCAATCGATCGCAATCAATTCGACCGCTTTTGAGGGCGAAGAGGATGGTAGGCCTACATTTGTCGGGTCCAAGACCGAGACCGCTCTGCTACAGCTCGCCCGGGATCATCTGGGTCTACTGTCCCTTTCTGAGACACGATCTGCCGAACAGGTTATGCACATGTTTCCTTTCGACTCCAGCAAAAAGTGCATGGGTGCCGTTGTCAAACTGAAGGATGGCAAATATCGACTTGTCGTTAAGGGAGCCTCCGAAATCCTTCTCGGCTTTGCGACTTCTTTCGCACATGCCGACACTCTCGAAATCGAAGCACTTCCCGAGACCCACCGATCATCGCTGGCTAGCACCATCGAGGAATACGCCAACAAGTCATTAAGGACAATTGGGCTTGTTTACCAAGAATTTTCACAATGGCCACCGGCGCATGCTGAGTTAACCGAGGGCGGTACTGTTGAGTTCAACTCACTTTTGGAAGACTTGGTTTTCTTTGGCATCGTGGGTATCCAAGATCCCGTTCGTCCTGGTGTACCCGAAGCCGTGCGCAAAGCACAAGGTGCTGGCGTGACTGTCCGCATGGTAACTGGAGACAATATGCAGACTGCCCGGGCCATTGCCACCGAGTGTTTGATCTACACCGAGGGTGGTGTAGTCATGGAAGGTCCCCAATTTCGCCGACTTTCCGAGGAAGAGATGGACAAAGTCTTGCCTAAACTTCAAGTTCTCGCAAGATCGTCGCCTGAGGATAAGCGCATTCTCGTCACACGTCTCAAGGCTATGGGCGAGATCGTTGCTGTCACTGGCGACGGCACTAATGATGCGCCTGCCCTCAAGGCTGCCAACATTGGCTTCTCCATGGGTATCTCTGGTACTGAGGTCGCTAAAGAGGCTTCCTCGATCATTCTCATGGACGACAATTTCACATCGATCATCACTGCACTCATGTGGGGACGAGCGGTCAATGATTCTGTGCAGAAGTTTCTGCAGGTACGTGCCATACATCTCATCAAAGTCCAATCGAGACTTCATCTAACGAATAACAGTTTCAAATCACCGTCAACATCACAGCCGTCATCTTGGCTTTTGTGACTGCTGTATACAGCCCCACCATGAGGCCAGCTCTCGGTGCAGTTCAGCTGCTTTGGGTCAACTTGATCATGGACACCTTCGCCGCTCTCGCACTAGCGACTGACCCGCCAACGGAAAAGATCCTGGATCGCCCTCCTCAAGGTAGAGATAAGTCTCTCATCACCACAACCATGTGGAAGCAGATCATGGGACAAAACATATACAAGCTCACTGTCATCTTTGTTCTCTACTTCGCTGGAGGTGACATTCTGGGTTATGATCTGTCTGATCCCAACATGCAGTTGGAGCTCGACACCGTCATCTTCAACAGTTTTGTTTGGATGCAGATTTTCAACATCTTCAACAATCGACGTCTCGACAACAAACTCAACGTACTCGAAGGCATCTTCCGCAACTTCTTCTTCATCGGTATCGTCGTTCTGATCATCGGGCTTCAAGTCGCCATCATTTTCGTCGGTGGTCGGCCATTCCAAATCAAGCCCGGTGGCATTGATGGCACACAATGGGCTATCTCTATCATCACTGGCTTTATCTGCATCCCGTGGGCTATGGCCATCAGGTACTTTCCTGACCCGTGGTTCGCAGCTATTGCGGGAGTTGTCAGCAAGCCTTTCGTCATTGCGTATGACTGGTCCTGCAAGGGGGGATCGAAAGTCAAGGGTCTGTTCAAGAGGAGCAAGAAGAATAAGCAGAGTGATGCCGAGGCGGGCGTCGCACCAGTCATCGTTGTGGTTGGCGACGATGAAAGTACGCGAAGAGGAGAGAGCAGATCGTAACGCTGGAACGTCCAGCTTTGTATTTGTAAGATATGTATAACGACTTGATAAATTAGCGATGCATAGTGAATAGAATTTTTTATGTCATAAGACCCATGCACCTATCTTTCATGATCAGTTCGCAGACAATCATGTAGTCTAGGAAGTGAGGAGTGGCAAATCCGCGACAAGACTGTCCACCCGCAATAATTGTCTTTTACAAACCTCGTCGATGACAGAATTCATTGCGTGCCGACTCGCTATTGACGAGATAGACCATGTAATTATCTCCATGCGTTTGTTTTACGTCAGGAATATATTTTCTCCCCGTACCAAGTGACTAGGTACCGTACATCTGGTACCGGAGTGGAAGATTTGCCAGGGAAGTGGGGCTGGAATATGATGACGACTTCAGAACGCCAACAACACAATCAGGTCCCACAAATCGTACCTTGGTGTCGCGCGCAGTCATGCCTTCTTTTAGAGCAAATGATGGTGCCAATCTGTTCTACTCGACGCATGGCTCCCCATCATCGCGACCCTTGATACTTGTAAGCATCGCTTCGGTTCTCCTCAATCGTAGCTGACCGATACAGCTGCACGGCTTCACAGGATCAAGTGCCGTTTTCTCACGCAATGTCTTCCAGCTGTCCCAGCGTTTTCATGTCGTTGCACCTGATCTTCGCGGTCATGGCGCATCTGACAAGCCCAAAGCTGGTTATCATGTTGCCCGATTGGCCATGGATCTGAAGAACTTGATCGACCATCTTGGGCTTAGCGATAAATCGGTCTCCGCGATAGGAACAAGTCTAGGGGCTGCGATACTTTGGTAAGTTGGAAATGTGGTTCGCCTGCGAGGAGCAATGGCTGAACTAAGAGTAGGTCCTACGCTGAATTGTTCTCCACGTCAACCTTTGAGTCGATGGTCTTTGTTGATCAAGCGCCATTACAAAACTACACATCGGACTGGGGCCCCGAACACGGCAATCGAGGATGTAATAATCCAAAAGCTCTTGCTGATATGCAACAAACTCTTGAGACGAAACCTGAAGATGCTCATGTCGGAACAATTGCAGCGTGCTTGGGTTACCGATCTCACCCGCAGCCGGATGATCCTGAATCTGGATCCAAAATCTGGCAAGATGACGAAGCTTTCTTCCTCGCCGAGGCTCTGAAAGGTGATGGAAGGTGGTATGGCAAGCTAATGGCCGACCACACAGCCCTCGACTGGCGAGACTCGATAGCGCAAAATTTTGGTCCTGCGAGTGGAAGTAGGACTAAAGTGCTTGTCGTCGCGAGCAAACGTAGTGGCTGCTTTCCGGCAGCCGGCCCACTAAAAGTTGTAGAACTGGTCAATGGAGAGAAAGATACGGGCATGCTTGCTCAGGGTGTCGCGGTTGAGTGGGGCGGGCATTGGTGCTACTGGGAGAAGCCAGACTTGTTCAACAAGATGGTGCTGGATTTCCTGGTATGAGCTGTGTCGTCCAATCTACTGAAAACGCAGTTAGGTAGACTGGTATGAACGCAAGCACGAAGGAGCTACTTTTGTGATTCCTCTCCCGGATATGAATCTATCAAGCAGGGGTGCAGCAGAGCATTGAAAATACATCCAGGCCTTCCAAATATCCGATCGACTACTACACGGCCTTGCGTTGATAGCTATACTCTTCGTCTTTGTAGAGATTCTTGCTGCACTATGAAACAGGACCGAAGTGTCATGACTGATCCGTATGATACATCATCAAACATCAGCTCCTTCATAATTTCTGTGGGTTCATTGGAGTTACATGATGCTGACACGATCCTTTCGCTCTTGCCAGTGCTTTTGCCTCGTTCATGGTCATGACTGCAGCTTCACTTCGCACCGTTGGAACTATCATCCCATTGTGATCAGAACATCGAAATTGTCTATAATTTGGCTCCCATCTCTAACTTAGCTATCGCTTTGAGGTCTTTCTTTAGTATCTTGCCAGATGCATTCTTAGGTATCGTATCGACGAACTTCACGCCACCCACCAATTGCTTATAACCTGCCAACTTTTCCTTCATGTAAGCTTGCACGTCTGTCTCTTTCAGATCAACGCCAGCCTTCAAGACGAGGTATGCGCGTGGCAACTCTGTGCCCTGTTCCCCTGCGCTGACATTACCGGCAGATACACCAATGACTGCGGCATCGCTGATGCCAGGATGCGACAACAAGACACCTTCAAGTTCCGCTGGAGCTACTTGAAACCCACGAACTTTGATGAGCTCTTTCCTGCGATCAACGATGTACCACAATCCATTCTCTCGTTTCCGTATGGCAACGTCTCCAGTATGGAAATAGCCATCTTCGTCCCATGCGAAACGATTTGCTTCCGGATTGTTGAAGTACCCTTTCACGATCAGTGGGCCTCGCACGCAAAGCTCGCCCGCGATATCGTAATCAGTGATGTCGCGGCCTTCCTCGTCGACGAGCTTGGCATCATGATTCGGTAGGAATCGCCCGACCGAGCCCGTGGGATCATGTTCTGGATAGTGCACCATTGTGGCGATGCAAGAAGTCTCGCTCATGCCCCATACTTGGTTGAACGGCGTGTCCGGTCGCAACAAGGCTTTGTATCGCGCTTGTGGCTCAGCCGCGAGTGGCGCAGCACCAACCCAAGAGTTGCGAATCGACGCGAGAGAAAACTTCTTGTTCAGTGGCGAGTTAATGACTTGAATGACCATTGGAGGTACCATGTTTGCCTCTGTAATTTGGAAGCGCTCAATATTCCGCATCCAAGATTCAAGTTCGAATCTTCGCATGACATACGTCTTCATGCCGCCACGAAGAGGGCTTGTGTGTGCTCGCGGCACATTGCTGACATGGAACATTGGCGTACATAACAGTCTGACGACCTATAATACGTCAGCATGTGACTTGTGACGACTGAATTGCGTGGAGATACACAAACCTCGTAGTCCCTTGGCTTCCATTCCAATACCATGGTATGTTGCGCGATAAAATTATGGTGCGTCATCTCGACAGCTTTCGGTAGCCCTGTAGTGCCACTGCTGAATAGGCGTGCTGCCACCGTCTCCTGACTTCGCTTTTCGTCCTCCCATCTGATCCAATCGCTCTCGCCCTGTCCCATGAGGTACCTCCAGCTTCGACAGCCACCCCAACGTTCCTCGCCACCAAGTCCTTCGCCCCAAACTTCACTGGCATGCCATGGCGTAGTTACTGCAGTATGATGATCAAAGACAAAGATGTTCGCGCGGGAAATATTGGCTTGTGCTGCAGCTTTAAGTGCGTTGGGGAGCAATTCCGGCTCCACGATCAAGGCTTTGACTTCGGCTGTTTTGAAAGCATGCGCAAGCTCAAATATTGTGTGTGATGGATTGACACCAGCAAAAATACCACCGAAAGAGACTATCCCAGCAAATGCCATGGAGTAGTAGATCTGGAGAGGTCAGCAAAACCAACGACCAGGATGCCGAGAGGAGAAAACACTCTCGCAACGTCCGGAAGTATGAGAGTCTTTACATCATTGAATGAAAGCATGCAGACGCAGTCGTCTTCATTTAGGCCAATGGATCGAAATCCTGCGCATAGCTTCCTGACGAGCTGTCTTGCATTCGCGGAGCTGATTGTACGCTCTGGATCCGCGGCATCAACGTAGATCTGGGAGCATTTAGTACAAATTTTGGCATATGCTTTCTGAGCATTTCTAGCTTACAGGAACATTTTCATCGTACGTCTGATCAACGAACATCCATGATAGAAGGTCCTTGTTAGGGATCGCAATGTGTTCTTTGGCTAGGAAGGGCATGGTTAAATTCCCTCGTGTGGCGCATAAGACAGATGCAAGAGTCAAACGATCTACTTGCAAGTGGTCGAATTGACACGCAAGGTGAAAAGCACATGTTTGGTGGCTTGAAAAGAATTCCTCTATTAACGAGTCGAAGTATTGCTGTCATCCATTGCCTGCCCGTCGGTCGTGTTCCTTCCGAAAGTTGCCTCGGAAGCAGAGAGCTAACGTTACCCCGCCACAACCAATGCCCCTCATCCATCAACACCATGCTACCCTCATCGCGGTCCTAGAACGATTCATGTCCGATCACGTTGCCATGAACGAGGATGGGCTTCTGGTTGCTGAAGTTTTCAACGTCCTCCATGATTTCCTTGATGCTAGGGTCCTTGGCCGCCGCGCCCCAGCCTTCGTAGCTCTCCCATTCCATCGCCACTGAATATGTATATGGTCCATCTGCATTCAGCTCTGTCACCGTGTATGACTTCAGGCCGTGTTTCTTCCAGTGCTTGGCGGCCAATGGTAAGTGGGTGGACAGGTAGTATTCTTTGTTGAAGGTGGAACCCTCTGCGCGAGGATACGCGACGATGACTTGAGCTCCGGCCATTTCGAATTGCGAATCTTCGAGTGTGTGACTATAACATGTGAGATAGATGATTCAGCTTGGCACGAAATTTTCGGACCTGAATGGTGTTTATACGATCTAAAATGCTCTTGTTGAAGATGCGGAGTGTGATGAGTACTTAGACCGCTTTATGTATCAAGAAATACCGTCCTGGAGAACCCCACTCCCAGTCCGAGGTTCCTTCTACCCGCCATCTGTTTAGTTCCTACAGTCGCCCGGGTCTAGTCATGACTTCGGCGAGACCCACTCTCTTGTGGAGTTGCTATGTCAGCCAACTCGGTGGTCGCTTTCGAAAGTGGGTCTAGAAAGACCGTTGTTTTCCCACGTATTCTGTGCCTCTGGTGACTGGGAATGCTGGTATCATTGTCCTTTGGGTTTGGATCTCAGGATCTGACTCGAGGAATTTTGCAGCCGTGGTTGTGCCAAATATTCTGCTCCCGTCTTTATGAGCAGTAAATGGTATGACGTGTAACATCCAAAACATAATGATAGGGAAGGCTGGACGAGCCGCCATCTGATCTCTCCAGGATCATAATTCTACCTACCTACCAGGTAGAGTGCTATATCATGGATTCGGGCTCGACTGCGAACTGTGTTATGGTGCGTCAGGCAGTTTGAAAAGCACGTGCTTCTAGCTACAGGACACATGTGGCGAGGCGCATGATTAGAAAAAGGGCTGCTTCGACACTTGGATTAACAGGGGGTTCATGAGTCGAACCCCGACAAGGCCCAATTACTTTTTCCCGTTCTGTGTTCTAGTGCTCGCGATGTCCTTTTGTACGTATACCAATCCAAAGGTGTCCGTCACATCAACGAATACGCGAAACATGTCCATGACTATCCTATCCGGCACTAGTTTCTCCAGAGTTACCATGGCATGCTCCATGCCCTCGCGTTCGAACTCTGCGATAGCCATAAGCTGACCCTTCCTTGCCTTCTCTTCCGAGTCGCTATATTTGTTGTCATTGCAGCGATCTTGCCCATTCATGTTCTTTCCTTGCGTGCCGTTGCTCTGGACAGCACTCCGTGACGTGCCTCCTGTGCTGCCAAATTCGTGAAAGTCGAGACTGTTCAGGTTTCCCTCGTCTTCATCTCTTGCGGCCGAGCCATAGTCGTTATACATGCGACACATTGCAGCCAGCCGTCTCGCCACCGTTTCGGCCACATATTTTGCCGGCGCGGTTGCGAAGCAGTACGGGTTGTGTCCGGTTTTGTGCTGACCATTCTTGACCGCTAACGAGTGACTGATCAAGCACCCGAACAGCTGGAACGAGAAAGGACAGCTTGTATCGTTGGCCCCTGTGCTATTGACCCACTTGTAGTAAGAGTTCCTCTCGATGTCAGAGCAAGTGAAGCCGTTTCTTGAGCCTTTTTCTGAGCCTTGTTGTAGCACGCTGTTGTCGGCATTATGTGCGATGTGCGCAAGAACAAAGGTGAGTATCTCTTTGGCAAGAGTACGTTGAACTTGTGGTGGGGACGCGAGAACAGTCGCATTCTGCAGGATATGGGAGATGCATCGACGTAGGACTGTAAGTACCTGCATCATCGTGGATGAGAGAGCGTGTCCATTGCCATTACTTTCCGTGATATCGCCATTGTGAACCTTACGGCGTTTCGAGTCTCCCTGGGTGCCATTTTCACACGCTGTGTGCTCGAACCCGTTTGAATTGATGCTGGAGTCTTGACCGCTGCGGTTGATGTCTTTCCGTAGCTCATGTATGATCTCCTTGATTGTGGCATCATCCAATTCACCAACAACTGTCTCCATATATTCATCCATCTGATAGTTCAGCAAGCTGATATGAACCATCTCACGCACAACCTGAATCGGCAGCACATGGTTTGCCTTCGCATTGCACATCGTCCAGATGACTGGAATAAAGTCCAGGTATTTGTCTTTGGTCATGTTGATCTGGTCGCGTACAACGAGCTCTTGTCGCCGCCTGCGTAAAAATGTTGATAGCTGACTCGCTTCCGCCAGGGCGATGTCAACTGTCGCGAGATCCTTATTGGTGAAGTTCGGTAACGCGGATAACAGATACCTCATCTTCTTCGCCTGCATCTCAGGGACCACAAATTTTTCAGTGCTGCATTGTGGTAATGCCTTGTCTGCATTGTGGAGAGCCATAGAGCAGTACCCGAGCTTTAGTAAAGTCGGTTCGTAGGTGGTCTTTTCGACCCAGAGAAAGTGAGCCTTCTCTCCTTGTCGGTAATGCAGGCGCAAGTAGTCCCGTCCTCGTTCCAGGCTAGCTCGTACAGCAGATGTCGTTGCTTGATTCCAAGATAGACGCTGGAATTGGGTGAGCGTCAGAATACTGTAACTGGTTTCCTCCATGCTGTTGTTCCAGTCACCTCCCGCGCGCTGGGCTAAGATGGTTTGATGGAGGAGCCTGCAGACAGCCACGGGTATACGCTCGTCAAAGATTGCTTTGTCCAATTGCTGAAGCGCCCCTCGCTCGTGGATATATACGCACTGAATTAAAGCCTGAGTCATCAACATGGCAGAATACTGTGGGCTGATGTTCCACTTGTCTGACACATCATGTTGTTCGAACTTCTCCAAGACAAACCTGAGAGCTTTGTTGATTTGCACAGCATACTGATCAGCATCTTTGATGTATGTCAAAGCAATCAGAACATTGCAATTCGCGCTGAAGCTTGGGTTGCGCTCGAAATCGTATGTGCGGAAATGGTCGTTGGCTTCGAACGCCTGGTTCATTGGGGCGAAATCTGGCCTTTTACCAAGCAATTGCAAAGCCATCAAGGTTCGTGCTGTATCATCTGCATCGGGAAGCAGTCCTGGAGCAAAGCCGATAGTGCCGTTGTTTAGCTTCATCGTCTCCTGAAGAAAAGTGCTGATCCGCGAGAGCGATTCTGGATCAAAGTCGTCTACGTCGAACCCGCTGGAGAGCATGCTTGAGAGCATCTGGAAACTATCAGAATTGTTCAATATGATGGGAGCCGAATTGTTCTTACCCAAGTGATCTCGAAGACGCACGTAGGAAACGCACTGGGTACCCCTCCTCTAAAATCTTGGCCAGCTGCTCTCACTACAGTACGCAGGTATCGCTCAGCGCCGTCGTCCCACCTCGTTGCATGCATTAAATACGCAGCAGTGGCAGAAGGACTAGCCAATATCCCTGTCTGTTGGGAACAATGGTGTGCGACGTGGTCGAAGTCAATGACGCCGACCAGAGCCTCCAGTGAATGCAGGATTGTGGTCTGTTTCTTCGAGTAAATCATCTCCGGTACGAATTTTGCCATCTTCTTTTGGTATAACCTCTGCAAGCATGGTCGATTGTCAAATTCGAAGGTGATTTCGAGAGACTGGAGCTGGCTCAAGAGACCAGTGACTAGGATTTCGAAGCCGACTTGCACAGTTGCATCAATATCCCACTCCTTCAGCGCTTGTTCAAGAGAAGCAGTTGCGTCTGCTATTCGAACTGCTATATCGATCTTGCCAAATGATGTCCCGCAAGTCTTCCGGTACACGATGAGTGCCAGTAGGCCCGCCAGCGAGTTGAGAATGGCATCAAAGCAAGACCCGTAACATCGCCAGCCTCCACCGTTTTCCTGCTCTGTCAGGATGTATTCGAAACACTCCGGGAATAGTTGAACGACGTTCGCTCGCGAATTCTCTTCACTGGGCTTGTACAGCATTGATAACCAAGCACTGTCGTACACGGTGGGCGTAAAACTACTCAGTTGTGAAAGTTGGGGATGCGTCTCGAGGATCTTATTTACTAGTTCGTTAGGAGAGGGGCAGTCAATGCCCTTTCTAAATCCTGCTGCTAATGTCATGGTCGCTGTTGTTTTCCTGTATGCAAATTGTAGGAGTGCATCTTGTCTGTCTGCGACTGACAAGACCTGTTTTAAATGCAAGGCGCATACAAAGCCCAGGGACTAATCCTACGCAGTCTGTGCAGATGGCAAAATTGTCTCAAAAGTCAGCGTTAATTTCGAATACGTACGCCACGAGCAAAGTATGGAGCGACTCCGGAGCTGATAGCGATATTCGCAATAGTTCTGCGATTCCACCCCGAAGAAGAAGGCAACATGCATACAAAGGGGTATTCTGATTGGCTGCCTATCTTACAGGAATTCTACCTTGCATCTCTGCAGCAGCCTTGTCATCCTCCGCCCCGTCTTACTCCCCGAACACAGATAGCGTGGGGCTTTCGCAGATGCACAACTGCATCGATGTTGCACACTCCGGACTGATTTCGACTTACTGCCAACGTAAGTTGTACATTACCGAGCTATGTACCTTGCTTGGCTTAGTTTATACGAGCCCTACGAGCCTAAATGATCCAGGCTCTCATACTGAATCCTTCGGAACATCACAGACCCACCTCACTAACAATTCACGCGCTAGTAGATAACGAAGCAAGCGATACCCCAGCTAAGTAATACTACCACTCAAAAGCCTTTGAGCACTCTCGCGTGATATTTGCCAGCGCATGACAGCTTCAACATCAGTCACATCATTACGGATCTTCATTACGGCGGTACCTAAATCATAGTACTGTTGTATGCTTTCTGAATAGAATGAGACATCATGCAAGACTAAACCACGCTCTATTATATCGGGCCTATTATATTGGTGATCCACAAACACAGTTAGTTTTCGCTTTGTAATAGTATCGTGAGAGAGACATTAATTGGGTAAGCTCGTCAATAGTCAGCTGTAGTTCGTGCTCTAGTGTTCGGGGCGTACTCTCACCATTTATTTGTCATCGCAATGACCAAAACCGTGACGAACATTTACGTTAGGTTGTCGTGATCGTGGAATATGGGCATCGAGTTCCAATCGAAAGCAAGCCTACATGCAAATATCGTGTAATCTGCAGAAATTAAGAATGCCCCAAACCACCCAACTTAACAACCACGAGCTCCATCAAAATGGACAAGCCCCGTTTTCTCTCCTCCTGACCTGCATCCACTGCCACGGTGAAGAAAACAAAAACTCATGCAGTATGAAGTTCTTTGGTCTTGCTTCACCATCTTTGAACTTGAACTCATATTCAGAGAGCAATTTGGTCAGCTCCATCTTGATGACCATGCTCGCGAAGAATCGGCCAGGACATGCCATTCTTCCATACCCAAAGCTGAGCGAAGTCGATGAATAGGAAGAGAAGAGAAAATCTTCGTTCGGGGAGGGTGCTTTTGCTGCATCTGGCGAGCCTTTATATGTCGAACGGCGCATGCGATAGCTTCTCAGGCCATCAAAAGTCTCGGGATTGGGCGTGTTCTTCGGATCGCTCTCAATCGCAAAGCTCGGTATAGCAGCATACGCGCCCTTAGGTATACGTGTGCCATCGTCAAACGTAAAGCTTTCCTTGAATATGCCCCGGGGCCCAATGATTGAATGTGGAGTCATGCGCTGACTTTCACGCATCACCGAGTCCATCTTCTCCAGACGTGCATACGTCGCATGTGTCCAGTCACCCTTTTCTGCATCGTGGACGTGTCGTATCTCATCGCGTAGCTCATTCACAAGGAGTGGGTCTGCAGCAAGCTCGTAGATGACATTCAGGGTGCGAATAAGTGTGGTATGTACGCTCGCAACGGCGAGGAGCACTTCGATGTGAGCGAGGGTGTGAGCATCCCTGTCGTGACCTCGGGCTGTTTCTGCAAGCCAGCACAAAACATTAGAATCAGCGTCGTTGTCGGCTGGCGTCCACTCTCCGCGATCACTTTTGTCGAGGAGGTCCTGTATGATCGGACCCAAAAGATCCTTGGCGGCTTTCAAATAGCGCTTGTTCTGCCAAAAAGATGGCAAAAGATATCGCACGAAAACTTGCGTCCAAATGGGAAATAAGCGTAGAAGGACAACTGTTTGGAACACTTCGTGCGTATGTTAGCTGTAGGAAATAATTAGAGATCTTCATCGCATTACTTACGAGTTTCTGTGTAGTGTACGGAAATGTGCAACCATTTTTCGTTCCTGCAAAGTTCGGGCCCAACCAGCGCTCTGGCAGAAAGCCGGGCAGATATTTTGACTAACTCTTGATGCGGCTGGATGTTAACCCATTTTCTGTCATCTGTCTTTGCAGCATTTGGGAAGTATTCTTCAATGGCAGCAACCAGTTCTTCCTCGAGCTTTGGAGCGAGCAACGCCAGCTTTGGAGTCAGTCTCCTTTGGATGATGGAATTATGCAGCTTGCCCTCTTTGATGAGATTTAGATTGTGATGTGAGCCAAGCAAATCGTTCCAAATGGCATCACGCGGTGATGCGATGCTTTGAGGGAGAGACGAAAATTGCTCGAGGAGCGATGATGGCAGTATGATCATGTTCCCATCATTGCGAATGAGTTGAAAAGTCCTGTCTTTGAACTGCACAATTTAGCGTCGCACAAGTTTGGGAGCTTGAAGAAAAAAAAGGAAAAACGCACCTTTGCGTAGCCGATCTCTATCAATTGTGATGCCTGACAAGCGAAGAGTGCATTATGCAACATTCGGGGCATCCACACCGACCAGGCACCCAGCAATAGATTTTCTCCATATTCTTTAACGACCCTCTTCTTCGCGAAAAGCCCATAGAAATAAAACAAGAGAGTAACCAAGATCGGCAACACAATGTAGGATATCGTTGGCAAGAAATCACTGGCTAGATAAGTCTGCCATGTTCCCCTTGCCCCAACGCTATCAGCAAGAGTTGTTCCGTTCTCCATCGTCAGTTCTTTGGAACAAAGCGGTCAATTGCTTGCAAGATCAGATGTTGTGGACGATGCCTCTTTCACGCGTGAGTGGCAGGTAAATTGCTTGCGGATCTGTCTCCCCATAACAACATCACCTCCAGGTAGAGGGCACAGTTTCTGGGCTCACGAAAAAAAATGCGAAAGGAAGTGGGGTACAGTGGCTTCCTGGAGGCCGTATATCCTTTCACTTTTCTCATATACGAGGCAAGGACATTCTCGACGGTAGTATGCGGGAAGAGGAATGGTGTGGATGCAAAGCTGACAATGCATTGTAAGCGGTGTATATTCTTCGAAAGGATACCAGACTCGCTAGTATGGACCTACAGGGGTGGTCGGTTGAGCTCTCCACATGGGCGGAAGAGGCGTACGGAAGAGGTCACCCCATCAAGTACGAAGGATTCGGCAGCTTACGATGAACCGCACTACTCACCCACCTGTCTGCAAGCTGCTAGGATGACTATAACACAGTATTATGATGATCACAAGCCCTAATCAACTCTGCTGTATATTTTAAGTGGTTTGTGACTCTTCTTCATGTCAAACTATATTGTAAGACCCTTGGAAGCATGTAAGACTTCAGACGGTGGTTGGTGCGGTGCATCACTAACGGCCGGCTTGTCGGTCGCGGGTGCGAAAAGCGCTTGATGATGCAAGATCCCAATGTTACGTTATGATACACGTGATTGGTGGATATCCTGTCGTGAGAGAACGCCCGAGGTCAACGATCGATTTCCCCATGAACAGCGGGAATACCCTCTGCAAAACCAATGCACATCTTGCCGGTATCATGGATTTTGTCTCGATTCTAGGGTTCTCTAGATACAGGGAGGAAGTATATGTAGCATGATGGGCGTTATCAGAGCTATGACGCACTTGAACGAGTCGTAAAGGCACAAGCTAGTAAAAATGATTTGTTGTCAGTAACTAGTTATACAAACCAAATGTCATGTTTGCAAGAGATCCAGGAGGCACTATAACTTACTGTAGCCATACTCGGATGTAATATTTCACCTGGAAGACTTCACAGAGATATCTTCACATAACTTAACATGTGCTTTAGGACATGTCGTGTATATGTTGCGTATCAACGAAGATATGGTCAGGGTGCATAGGATAACACTCACTCCTTCGTGTGAATCGTATTGCTTACAAACTCACATCTTCTTCCAGAATTCTGCTAGCATACGGCCTGTAGCTACACAAGTTTAGACATATCACTCTGTGCGACCAACACTTGCGATATAAATGTCTGTTTTCGGGATTTGGGTGAACTGTACGATCAAAGCCAGACATGACTGCTCATAGTTTCTCATTGACCTCTCTCCACGCGCCAAGGGGCTAGGTTACTGGGACAATGCGTCTGTGGTTTGGTTGCCTCGCCCTCGGCGATGCTGCAACGTTTTCATCTTTTACAGAGCGATAGCGGCAGAACGGAGTATCCAATGCCAGACATAACTCAGATATCTTCAAGAATGTGCAACGCCATTGTCATCGTAGCTGAAAGCAATATTTGGTCAAATTTTCGAGTTACCTCCAACGAAGTTTGTTGCCTAACATCCGTGCGTGCTGTGTTGGGTAGGTAAGCAAGATCGAAACTGATATGTGTGCGAATCGCAGCCTCGCATCTGTGAGTTCCTCACGTGAATAGTGAATGGAAGCATTTTAATTCTCTGTCTTATCTTGGATCTGAAAACAGGACCTTATGATGAATCAGCGCCTGCGTGGATCTGTAAGACGCCGAGGCAAGTCTGTGCAAGGTCGCGCCTCGTAGAATGTCGCAGTGTCATCACACTGTATAGACTGATAGCTTGTCAAGGTGAGTCTAGGAGGAGCCCATGCACATTTGGGTCGCTGTACTACTTCCTCTGTTTTCGAGGTTTCAGCACACGTCAGCCGTGATAGCAAAGATCTGCGCTAGTGAACCGCGCCACCTACGCCGCTTACATGGAAATCAGCACTCTGAAACTCTCCATTCCTTACGTTCTTTGATCCTTCTTGCTCACCTGTGTAACCCTAGAACACAACCCAGCTTGATCACTGTGCGTCAGTCTAAAGACCCGTCATCATGCAGCCCATTAAAGTACATATTATGCGTAAAGGATCTGAACCCTCGCGTGTTTTAAAACAACACTGACTCTCGCTAGCTACGGGACCCAACCCATGGAAGCCAATTCTCATTCTCGAAGAGCTCGGGCTACCGTATGAACTCAACTCATTTGGCTTTGAGCAGGTCAAGCAGAAGCCCTTCATTGACATCAACCCGAACGGTCGTGTCCCAGGTAATGCCTCGAGGAGTTCGAAACGGAGACAGCCTACTGACTTCATATAGCAATCGAGGATCCGAACACCGGACTCGTTCTATGGGAGTCGGGTGCCATCGTTCAATACATCATAGAGCAGTACGACACCAAGCATGTCCTGAGCTACGATAGCCTGAAAGAGAAACACCATTGCAACCAATGGCTGGCATTTCAAATAAGTGGGCAAGGGCCCTACTTTGGACAGGCGGCTTGGTTCACCTTCCTCCACCCCGAAGAAATTCCGTCCGCTATCGAACGATATACCAGCGAAATGAGGCGAGTTCTTAGCGTTCTTGACGGCGCTCTCGAAAGCAAGAAGTGGCTCGTGGGGGACAAAATGACTTATGCCGATCTCGCATTCGCGCCCTGGAATGCTCGCGTCGACACCTTTTTCTTCTGCAAGCCGGAAGAGAAGTTCAAAGACTTCCCCAACGTACACGCTTGGCACGAGCGCATGACGAATAGGCCGGCCTGGAAGACTGTCATGGACAAAAGGTTGCAGCTGGTGGAGGAGAAAGGCATGGGGCCCAATGGACTGCCTAAGGGTATCAACACGCCTCAGGAATTCCGGGCCATGATGAAGGCAATGGCTGAAAAGGCGGCTCAGGAGTAGCGATCATGAGACTGAATTCCAGACACCGGATATATCATACATCCTTGATGTTGTGGAACGAGACTACTGAGTCAAAGTAGAGCACGAGAGATCTGGTGAATGCTCATTCGCAATCGTGTATTCTGACATGGCTTGAATATTCTCAGGGTAATGCCACAGATTGATTCATCACTACTGACAGCCGAAGTACATTCCATTCACATGCCCGATGACAAACCGACCATCATCGCTGCACCCCGTAGCATCTTAAGACCGCACCCTCCCGCCTCGGCGCTTCCCACACCAGCCAACCTGCTACCCACACATACCCTACAGTCTTTGCGGCCACATTCAATACGTGGGTCTCAATTCCGCACAGCTCCTCCTTTCTGATCTTTCTCCAATATGTAGCTACAAATCCCTCCAAAACGAAGGCCACAGGCTGCATCATCCAATACTCCATCCCCGCCCTCCACGCGCATCTAGTCCCCATCATCCACGGCACCGCACCATGCATAAGCCCACTCAACACGAATACCATACCATTACTCGTTAACCTCCCCACCATCCCTTTATTACTAATTCTCAGCAATTTCAGTATAGCGCGTGAATGGCCATTGAATGACCGGTAGACAAGTCTGTGCCAAAACGTCCCCCAGAAATCGCGCACGGTGTATGCAGCAGAGATAGGTCCGAAGAGAGGGGGCCAGTCGGAGGGCGAGTCGAAGGAGATGGAGATGAATAGTACGGCAAAGAGAGAGTGGTATGTTGAGAGGATGAGGAAGTCGGGGGCGAAGTTGGAGAGGGCGAGGGCGGGGCGGTGGAGCAGTGGGTAAGAGGTTGAGGCGAAAGAAGAAGGGGTGAGGAATTCCTGAGACCTGTTAGGGGAGAGGAGATGAGTGGTTATGAGGGATGGTGGGAACTTACGTAGTATAAACAGAGAAGCGTAAAGTTAATAATAATGTGGCCGATGTGCGACAAGACTGCGGACGACCTCGACTGCTTAATTATACTCGTCTTACTCTTTGCCCCTCCCTCGAGTCCGGAGGTTGACCTGTGTGGAGGCCGGAGATCTGGAAGTTCCCACGCCTCCCCAACCCCTCTTGGATTAAACAACTTCTTATACCCTCTCATCCACCCTTTCCCTTCCCCTCCCTCCTGCATTGTGCTCCTTTGCAACGTACCGCTATATACCAACCACGTGACATGCGATACCAGAATAATCACGAAGCGAAGATAGTAGTCAACAAATACGGCGTCCGGTAAAATGTTGTTGCCAGTTCGAAATGCGCCGGATCCTGTAAGGAGAACGAGGGAGATAGAGACGGTGAGAGAGATGCGATGGGGAAAAGAGACCACTGTGAGAGAGGTTAATGTCAAGGATATGCACCAGAAGAGAGCTGACGCGGCTTGAGAGAAAGTCCATGACGGAGTAGGAGGAGACGGAGACATGGCTGGATGCCAGTGGGGTGTTGTTTCGTTCCAAGAATGATGATGTTTGACATCTTGAGAAGTTGCCATAGTCTTGTCCGCACGAACATAAGTGTCTGTTTCGTGGGATGCCAGTGTTCTGCCTTGCGGGAACGAGTGGGGTCGTAAATAGTCAGGCGTCCTTTGAAACGCGTGCAAATGACAAGGCAAAATGTTGACAAGAAAGCAGCAGCATGGACATCATCTTCATCCCTTACATATTGACCTATTCTTGGACAGCCGTGTATTTGTGTACATTCTACGTAGTCGCGTCGTTCATATTCGACGATCATATATTGCCGAAAATAGCCTGGGCCGTTTCATCCCCACATTTGGCCGGCGCGTAAGTGTAAGCTCACCCCAACGACTCGCCCCGCATGAAGCAGAACCACAGAAACCAGAATTCGAACAATACGATAAGAAGATACCAACGGGCTTGCACGAGCTGACATGATCGTGTTAGAGATTTAAAATGTTGAGCAAGGAGACATGACAATTGCATGGTACGCACTGAGCGCGCGTGCTATGAAAGGAGTACATAGTGCTATGAAAAGTAACGCCTCGACCGCAACAGAGCAAAAGGTGATCTTCACATGACGAGTACCTTAGTTTAGACCATATGAAGAAATATAAAGCCCGTCTTTGCGAACGTGTAAACAATCAATATCCGCGACTCTCAACATCTGTTCCTCTTGTACAACTCCTCCCATCCTGACCTCACGAATCCAAACTTCCTTCCAATCAATCACCTTCGCGCCACATCCACTTCAAGCTACCGCAATCATGAAGTTCACATTCGCTCTCGCCATGCTCTCCCTCGCCCTCTCCGTCTCTGCATCCGGTGGCGGCGGGGGTCCAGATCTGTACGTCCCCCATCATTCCACTTTCTTCCAAGCCTATACCACTCGTTCCAATCACAACGCTCATACAACTGTTCTCCTCACCCCACTCACTGCTCATCTCACTCACTTCTCCCTCGTCCAAAAGCTCACCCAAACTACTCGGCAGCTGCAAAAACGTCCCAGTCTGCACCGCCGGTCGTCGCCGGTCGTTGGGCCTCACCACTCTGCCTCGAGCCTGGCTCAACGCCGCGCGAGGCGTTCCTGCTCTTGAAGTGGGTACATCTGTTGAAGTAGCTGCAGGTGAGGTTGAGGGATAACTTTGTCGATTAACGTGACGGAGATGGAGGCATGCGAGTATGGGAAAGGAAAGGAATTTGTAAGTCAAGGGCTGGGATTCCGCGAGCTCGTATATCGGGGACGGTGGATTGTGATTGTGAGCGGGCTCTGAGAAGATGGCTAGATGAGCTTAAGGCTTGTCGAGGGTTTATGTTCCTATGCTGCAAGTCGGTATTTGTCTACCTAGTGTAGTTTTAAATTATATGCTGGCTCGTTTTGACCATAAATCCCCTTAGCACACATGAACTTCTATACTTCTGACCTACGAGCTTCTGCAAACGACTGATGGAATTCAGATTTTCCTGTGTCGAGAAGAAGCGTCTTCACAAGAGCGCGATCCTGCGGATACGGGATTTGCTTTGACACATCGTCAGACCACGCGGCGGGAAAAATCGGGTTGGTACTTTGTACAGTTTGAGAGTTTTGCGATATTGTCGATGCAATGTTGTTGCTTCTCTAGAAATACCTAAGCTCTAGAGTTGGTAAAATCAATACACTAAATAACGTTGCTCTACTCACCTCAAGTACCACAAACATAGATGTCTTCATCGTCCAGTATTCCCAGCCAAGCATCAATAACAATAACCAACAACCAAAGGGTCATAAAAAACTACCTCACCTCCCCCCACCCTCTCCTCTTCCCTACGACTTTCCCTACTCAGCCCGTTATGCGCAAAGAAACTCAGCCACTCTCGCAAGTCTCTCTGCTCTCCTACTAGCTCAAAGCATAGATAGCCAGCCGTATCTGGAACCGAGCGCATGCCCAACACCAGGCACCCATCAACATCCACGTATCCCATATCCACCCTCATATCCGGATCACCTCGTCCTCCCATCAATCCGCCACAGCCACCTTGCATTTTCACCAAGTCGGACCCCCCCGCCTCTATTTCCTCCGTGCAGCGCAGCCCCATCCCATCCATCCATCTGCATAAGTGCTCGCGCCGCGCGAAATGTACGCTCGCGAGTCCCGCGCCGGGGGTCTCGAAACCTTAACCCCGAGACTTGACCAACGAGGTGAGATCGCGAGAGTGGCACGAACATGCTAAACCCTCAGATGAGTCGGTGAATGCCGGGGGTGCGAGATTAGATTCGGATTCTCAGTTTGCTTCACGGGGTGTGTGGATGGTAGGAGTGGGGATTGTAGTAGGCGGAAATGGCATGCACGTGAAGGGACGAGAGGGTGCGTGGGGAAGGGTATACAACGACGATGGGTTCCGAGTGATATGAGGGGGTGAGACGGGAAGTGAAGGGGGTGGTGGTGAGGGCAAGACAAGACGTCAAGAAGATGAATATGCATAAGGGGTGGGTTTCTCTCTTCCCGTACAAGTAGATGGAATGGGTAGTCTCCCAAATACCAAATAGTGTAAGTTAGAGAAGCTTGCTTCCATGAACGTGTTTTGCCTTTCATAATGGTACATACTCTCTTATAGTATATGTAACACACAGGATGATGTGATGCCCGCTGCACCAGCTGAATTACCAATGACGCCTTCCCATCGCTCAGCTGTCCTAGCTAGAGTTTCGATGAGACTGAATAACAAAGAAAGGGTATAATCAAACCACCTCGCTGCCTCACTACCTCACTACCTTTCCTGCTCGTTCCCCTACTTCGATCCATCATTCGCTTTACTCTCCCGATTCCTTCTCCGTCTTTGCCTCGCGTTGTCCTTGAGAAGCTGCGGGTCTATGTACTCCTCGGGCACCTCAAACTCCTTGTCCTCCCAGTCCGGTATCGGCAGTCCAAACGCCGTTGCATTGCGGCCGTGCCTGTGCTTCCCCAGCGCCGCGGCGCGGAGATGTGGTTTGGAGTAGAAAGACTGGAATGGGGTTGTTGGTTCAGGCGGTATCAGTGGAAGTAAGAAGCCATGTGGTTTTGGCGGCCGCCGCGGAACGGGTGTCTTGGGTTTTGTCGAAGCTGTGCTCTCTGCGGCGTGTGATCGACCCTTGATGACGATGGTGTCTGACTCTTCCGACTCATCGCCGTCTTCGTCCTCACTGTCCCCCTGTGTGGCGAGGGCAGCCTCTTTCTCAGCACGCAGACGCTTCTCCTCTTCCTTCCAGATACGGAACTTGTCGACCAGCGCCTCGACCTCGCTGACAAAGTAGTCGCGCTTGGGCTCCCAGTCTTTTCTCTCACCATCCGTCACGCCCGTGATGCCCATGACCTTGAGCCAGTCGGGCCCCTGCAGTCCGTCGAGGAGGCGCTCCAGCTGCACCTTCTCGTGCATGGCGCGCTCCTTCTCGATGTTGCGAAGCTGCTTCTCCTTGCGCTCGGCGCGGCGGTGCTGGGTGAAGAAGACGGTGTCGGCGAGGGGGTCGGTGCCGGCATCGTGGCGAGAGGGGTCGAATGAGGAGGTGTAGTCGAGGGCGAGGAAGGCGGTGGAGGACTGGGCGGGTGGCAGTGAGCCGGTTGTTGTGTCGAGACTGGGCGAGGAGGCTTTGCGTTTGCGAGAGCGCGTCGGACTGAGCGATGTGCGTGAGAGCTGTGGCGAGGAAGGCGCGGTCGTCTTTGCGGGCTCGTCGATGATGTATATGGGCGTATCAAGGTCGAGGAACTCTGCGAGCACGTGTCAGACTACAACATCAACAACAACCCACAGGGAAGGAGCACCCCTCGCACCTGCTGGTTTCGCCACGCCCGCAATGATGTCGTCGTAGCTCGCAAAGTACGTGGCCAGGTCCGACTTCAGGCGCGAGCCCCCGTCATGGCTGCGCAGACTGCGCTTGTCCGTCGCGCTGGCGCCGGCCGTCGTGGGCGCGAGCTTCCCCGCGCTGCCTGGCCGTGGTGTTGAGCGCGCCGACCTGATGTCATCGGCGTCTATGCCCAGGGGCGCTACAGTGCCATTGGTGATGGCGAGCAGTTCCCCGTGTGGTTGTGTAACGGCGATCTTAGTCGGCGGGCGCGTGACGGGCGTCGTCGCGTCCGGGGGCGCTATGGCGAGACGCTTCCTCGAGTGGGTGCGGGCCAGCGGTGCAGCCCTGTCGTCGTCGCTCAGAGGCACGAGCGGGCTCCCCTTGGACGTCCGGCGTGCGGGAATGGGCGTGTCGGTGGTGTTGCTCGTGGTGGTGGTGCTGAGGCTGACGGTGCGCATGCCGTCAGGCAGGATTGGCGACAAAGTCAGTCGCGTCTGCTGGAGGCGAGGCCGGGCGACGTTGGCCATGGTGTTGCTGGGGCTGGGCTGGTAATGCGTCTTGCAGTCTCATCTTTCACTCATTGCGACGCTATGCGGCCATTGGGTGCGCGCTGGGCGTGTCAAGGGCAGCATGCGACGCTTAGGGGTGTGAAGCTCGTCCGCGCTCGAGCTGCTGTTTGCACGCGAGGCACAACTTCGCTCCACGCCGCTGTTACCAAATAACGACTTCAGCTTGGATGCACTCACGATGATTGATTCTCCAAAATGTTCATGCATTCTAGAAGTCGCTCCAGCGAATCATTTTCACCATGCAGCATGCTCAAAGCGGCCTGGCGTCGTTTGCTGTCCCCATTGGCCAATCAGGTGCAGTGTCCACTGTGAAGTGAACGACGTCACAACTGTCACCACGACACCAACGAGCACTTGCCCTGTATGCAGTGTCTCAGGCTGACAGGTGGACATGTGTAGTCAAGAATCTCAACACTATGCAGCGGGTTGTTGGTAGTGTAATGCGTTCAAGTCATTAGACATTAGTCAGAATGTGTATATACAAGAAGTCAATCCAGATGACACCAACATGTGCAGAAGCGAAAGTTGTCGGCGATGAAAATGCCAAATATGTCGCATATCATGACATGTCCCCAGGTGTACACAGTTGGTGTTGGCCACCAGGTACACCTAGTCACGCTCTCACGATCGCACTCCAACGTGACATCCAAATGAGTCAAGCGATAAGCTGATCTCGATCTACACAAGACGTCAACTTAGGATGTCACGAGAAGAGAAAATCCTTCAAGACAGGACTCCCAGCGAACTCGGGGTTCAAGAGGACACAGCTGCCAAAAATAGTCAGTTCGATATTGCTAGCGCCACGAGCGATAAAACCAACTTCAGAAAATAATTGAGGCCTTGCTTGCGCCGCTCCAGGAATCGGGGTCTGAATCGAGCTAGGCCAGAATATTAGAGTCGAGCAATTGAAAAACTGATTGGGCAGGTGGGGTAGCTGCAGGGTTCATCTGACTTACATATCACGGATTTTGGTGGGAACTGTGGCATCGAAGTCGCCGCGTGGGGAAACGTCTGTACGAGCCGTTGGTGCAGGTCCTCGAATTCAGAGTATCTGTGCCTCGTCAGCGTCGCTACAAGCAAGTATTGGTGACCGTCTGCCCACCTTTTGCGTATCTTCATGGGGCCACCCTGCAAGCACCGTCAGTTGATCCATATCGAAACATGCCGCTGGTGCAGTACGAATCTGTACGAGGCAGCGCAGGCCACTAGCTCTCTGCACGAAACGCCAGCCCCCGGCCAGCAATTGGCTGCGGGGAAGCAGTGGTTGCGTGGGCCGTGTCCGTTTTGGCTGCACCTCACATGCGGCTCTCGGAAGACTTACATCGAGCGTCTCAACAGTGCAGTTCCAGACGACGTACGCCCCCAGCCCGGGCGCCGTGCCGCTGACGACGACGTAATCGTCAATGGTGACACCCTTTGCCCACAGCACCCTGCACTGCTCGGAGCCGTCGGCGGTGTGGTCCTCGAGCGAGATGGGCGTGGGCCGCCCGTTGTCAGTAGAGTAGGAGCTCATGCGGCTGGCATGTCGCTCATGGCGCTGCCAGTAGGGCGGGACTACGCTATTGCGCTCTGGACGAGCAGTGGCGGCTTTTGGCCCATCGCGAGCCGGCGACGGGGTGCGGGTGGTGTCAGGTTGAGGGCTCGCCGGCTCCATCCATTTACAGTAGCGTGCTGGGTGCTATCTCTCTGACAGGTGCGGCGGGAGGGGTACAAGTAGGAGTGTGTTTGGGGGAGGGTGGTAGTGTATGCAGTAGCATGCAGGCTCGTGGTCCTCTAGTGTCTCGTCTGGTGATGTTGCAAGAATGGCGCCCGGCTGCAGCGCAACACAGGCCAGATGATGGGCCACTAGCGCATCGTGAGGACCCTGAGCGATGGCGCCGGCTTGGTGGAGCGGCAGAAACAGGGTGAATGAGTGGATGCGGGCTGGGGCGGTCACGTTATCCCTGTCGAGCCGAGGGAAGACGCCAGAAATTCGATGCACTCTACTCTCCTCCACGGATATCGCGCACTGCTGGCCTCCCTTGCGGCGCCCGATGCCCAGCCCGCCGACTCCACGCGTCGTTGCAGCGAGACCTGCAGCATCGCAGTCAGACCGGCGGGTTCCACTGTCGAATCGAGCGAGTGGGCGGCCAGATTGGCTCCGGGCGCACACTCCACGACGCACAGTCCATGGTGTTGAAGCGATATCGAAGCATGGACGCTCCGTTAGCCCCATACCATGTAGGCCGGCTGCCCTTCTAGTCACACGCGATGTGATATAAGTATTGGGACGAGGCGTTATCGTCCCGTCTCCCCTCTGTCCGCCTCCACGCTCGCTGTCATTGACACTGTCCACGCTGTTGCCGCCCCGTCTCTCGCTGACCGTCTGTTAACCTGTAATACTTCGCCTTTCTTCTTCCCGTGAACCATCGCGTGGGTGAGTGCTGCATTCCACACCCCTTGCCACGAGGCACCACAATGCTAACGTATATAAACAGCCTTTCTGTACAGCTTCATCTCACAACTCAACCTCCACCATGCGTTCCGCCATCGCCCTCAGCGTTGCGGCCCTCGCCAGCCTCTCCGCCGCCCAGACGACCCCCCAGAACGACTATCCCTACACAATCGACCCCAACAGCGTCTCGTCGTCGGACAAAGGTGTGTTCAGACAAAAGACTCTTTTCACGATAGACACTAACACGCCCCAGCCACTTGGTGCCAGAACCAGAAGGCGCAATGCCCGCTCATCTGCCTGCAGCAGCCCGGCGTCACCTCCATGACCACCGAGGCCAACGACTGCGACTCGGACAACCTGACGTACAACTGCGTCTGCGAAAACGGCGTCTCGCCCAACATCACCATGTACTCGCAGACGCTGCCCTTCTACATCTGCCAGGCCTGGGGCACCCAGTGCGTCAAGAACTGCGGCCTCGGCAGCAACACATGCGCCTCCAAGTGCACGTAAGTCTCCCTCTGTTCTTCTCACTCCCTTGATTCGGTGGCTGACGAGTTATACCAGTGAGGACCATCCCTGCGGTGCCCAAAGCCCATACCTTGGCAACACGTCCATCCCTACCATGTCCACCGCCAGCCGAACCGCCTCGGGCACAAACGCCCCAACCGGCTCCAACGCACCCGCTACGACTGGCGCCTCATCGTGGAACGGCCAGGGTGGTGCCGCCGCTGGCATCTTCGCCCCCAGCGCCGCCATGAGCATGGCAGCCCTGTGCGGCAGCGTTTTCCTCGGCTTCGCCGTGTTCTTGTAAAATCGATGACATCTAATCGAGTTCAACGTTTCGCCTTCCTTGACTTTCGGATCTTTTCATGCATAGCGTCGGGGTCATATTCGACAGCCAGTCCTTTCCTTCACCACATCAGATACCCATACGGGCTCATTCGCTCTTTTTCCACTCGAGGCATTGCACGGTCCTCACGTAGCATTTTTAATCAATCGACATTGGGATATTGGCGTAACGTTTGCGGCATGGATAAGGATTTTTCGGCGAGGGAAAAGGTTGATCTAGTCTATCATATTTGGAGTGTAATACAAGCTCGGGAGAGCTGTTGAGGGCATGTACTTGCCATGATTGAAGGACTGTTGTTCCATGCTCTCGTATGATGGTTGATATGCTCGGAGCTCACATGATCTATAGGAACGCTGACATGGCACAGCAGGGGTACACGAGATGGTCAGACCGGCTAAGTTCGCTACAGCTCTTTCTGTCTCCATAATTGATACAATGACGCCGCCAGCATGCAACATGTCTATCTTTCCGACCCATGTGGCTTGTCACGTGCTTGGGAACCTGGACCGGTAGAGTACGTTATAGTGTTCTGAGCTCACAACATTACAATAGCTGAAACTCGGTCGTACGGCCGGGAAGTTCAGCTTCTGGCGGCCAAAATATGCGAGCAAATTGTAATGAGGGGCCGCCAGCATCCGCAACACTGATGAGTTCCCAGCAGCCTCCCTGAACAGGTCTAACTACAAACATTCCATCCTCATCCATATCGAAGCTAGCAAGCATATCGCCATCCATGATTGCTTCTGAGGCGACACCAGGAAAGAGATTACAACACACAAAAGGCTCGTATTTCTGCACGATGCAGGCGAACATAAACAACGAACCGATGAGGCCTGGTGCTGTGAGCTGCAGCAATTGCGAATCGTACCGCTGGTCTTGGTCGTGCGTGTCAGAAAGGAAATGCTCCATGTCTGCGCGTGATAGGCCCCGGAGTGACGACAGCAGTATTGTAGGATCTGCTATAATCTCGCGTAGAGTTGAACCTCTGGCCATACCGCTGTCGCAAAACATCTCCGGCCTATACGTGAGACGACCAGTGTCCACCCCGCCTGCGGTAACCCTAGAAGCTTGATTCATGATTGCAAGGCTTAATGGATCGGAAGCCGAAGATATCTCTTTGGATTCAAGTTCCCGTTCGATGACCTGGCGCATGTTTGAGAAATATGCATACACCTCCTGTATGTTCTCTAGCCACTGCATCGGGTTTCGAACGCTCTGTGGGCTTAGTCGTGTGATCCTACCGAACAATTTGCCCGGTACCGTCAATATATGCCGACCCAGTGCATCGATGGAATGCTAGAACTGGATGGATGCCCTCTTTGCCTGGTATTTGGTATTGACTCTGGTGAAATCATTCGACGACCAATCCGGCACCCACAAAGGTAGTCCTCGTTGGTTTTTTGGCTCCGTTGCACTCTATGCCAGCCACTCTCAAGAAGCGAAAGGGCACAATCGATGTACATTGATTCAAAGTCAAGGTGGTAATCAGGTCTCAGTTGCTTCGCACCCGAAGGCCACCGTTGAACAAGACCAAGTATGCCGTAGACGTAGTCTAGCGGATTAGATGCCCGTCTACGATAGCGGTTATCGTACGTGTATTCAATGACGTCGGCCAGGTCAGTCTTCAAGGCTATGGAGTCTGGACCATGGTTCTCTCGTCGAACTCGTTCTCTGTTCCATTGATCAAGCTGAGGACAATGAAGGAAGCCCCTCGCGCTTAGTTGACAGAGGTGTCGAGTTTTCAGCCTTCTTTTGTTATCGCAGCCTCTAAATTGTATAACTTCATGGAGGCCTTTGAGTAGCCAGATAGTACAGGAAATGTCGAGCGCATCAAGCTGTTCATGTCCGTAGATGAAATCGGAAGATCCGAGACCATGAGCTCTTGTATTGTCCAGACGCGAGACCACCACGCGGCGCCCATTATCGTCGACACAGCGGTAGTTACGATTTGTTCCGCCTGATCATCCATGTCCGGAGATAGTAGCATTGCAATAAGCTTGTCGAGATCAGCCTGTTCGTCAAACCTCTGCGCTTCTGCTAATGAGGTCAATATTCTGTCAAGGCAGGTCTCTAGATGCCCTCGATGGAAGGCCGGTGATATTTGACCAAGTTTTGAGGACATGAGACCAGTCACTGCGAAGGAACGTGAAGTTTCTTGAGAAATTTCAGCCTCGGGACCGAGAAAGATCAGCGTCCTTTGAGCATTTGAGTACACGTCCGCCATCTGGACAACCTGCCAGGACTTTTCAACTGTATCAGACTGATCAATGCAGAGTGCATCGGCCCAGATCAGAAAGCCGTCTTGGTGGATCCTGTCGCTCTTAGCGCCTTCATCGGGACTTGTTGAAATATCAGGCTGGAGACCGTTGTCATCTTCAGGGGTAGCTGGAACCTCTCACTGTGTACGTGGTTGCTACAACTGTCAACGATCATTTTTGTATAAATGATTCAGATGACCTACTGAACTTGCGGCTGGAAAGACGTGTGCAATGTGGAGCAAAGCGACATAAAGACTCTCAGTGACGTTTACATGCGTACCATCAGTAAGGGCAATTTCAGAGGTGCAATCTGGTGATCCCGAAACATAAGAAAGCGCATTGTAAACTTGCTTCTCGTTGAGTGAGGCATGCTCAATGCTGCCGTGAATTTGTGCTTTCGCATGAGACGACGTTGCGGGCGTGATTGATTGGATGCGAAAGAGGCGTATCTCTTTTTCTTCCTTGTTAAGAGAGCGGTATTTATACAGGTCCGACATGCTAGAATAGCAAATTCAGTTGGAGTTTATGAAGCTGATCGTAGTCAGGGTTGTCGGACATGCGCAAAGACAGAAGCTAATAATCGATGCTTAGACGTGAGGTATAATTCAGAGAATAGTACTGCGCGTGCAATTTTAGGCAAAACAAGGACGTAGATGATGATAGGGACTAGAAGTGAACGCGAAGGGATGAGATTACAGCGCGCAGTTGCTGCCTAGAGGCGTTCACGGGTGGAGGCTGTGTAAATAAGGCTAACGAATCAAGTATTGTTAGGGTCGGCTACCCAATGTCGCTTCAACGATGGACGTACCGTTTGCAATTCCCATGTTGCTATGGCATCCCGCTTATGGTGCTCATTGATAGTATCCCGTACTCCTACCAAGCTCGGACGAAAGCCACAGCAGTCAGCGCCGAAGCTCGATAAGCTACAATCAAAGAAAACCCCCGCCTCTAATGTGTCTAAAAAGGCCTAGAATTTTAAACTCCAATGAGGAGATCTCCTAGAAGGGGCCTAAGAGAAAGCTGAGAAAGTAGTAAGAGATACTGCTAAGGGCGCAAAAGACCAGGCTGAAGACGCCACTGGGAAGTTACGTGTTTACGCTAAGGCATCGATTTTCCCGCATGCGCTCTACGAAGTAGACAGTCTCGTGGTCCCGTCAGTCTGCCATCAGCACACCTCTTTTATACATGCCCAAGCATTCACTGCTCACACGACAACATAAAACGCTCGCCACCAACAACCTTAAACGTTCCGTTCCCAACGACAACCTCCCCATTAACCCTGAACGTCTGCCCTCCACCCGGCAAAACCACCGTGCCCATCGACGCCACAGGACTGCTCACTTCTAAACTCCTGATGACACCGCCCGCAGCATTCCACGCGACCTCAATGCTGCCTCCAGGGACCGGAACTTTGCCTTTCGCCCACTTCAAGCCAAGCGTCAAGGGCTCAATCTTCCACTCCGAATAACCAGGTGCAACAGGCTTCACGCCTAGCACATTATCGCTGAGCTCGCCCGTCGGTCCGGCAGCCCACGCGTGGCAGAGACTGGTTGCGGGGCCCAGCGCAGGGCCGCCCGTGGCGTCGAGCGTTTCCCAGAAACAGCCGGTATAATTTGCTCCCGAGGGGTCGGCCATGGGTGCCCAGAGACTTTTGAGGAGATCCATGGCCGTCTGTGAGTCTTTGGACTCGAAGGCGGCACGCAGATGGTATGCGGAGGCATATGGGCTGATGAACTTGCTGAAGCCCTGCTCGATCACAACGTCTGAGAAGGCGAGGGGACCGGACGGTGTGGAGAGCTGCTTGAGTGAATCTAGAACCTGCTCTGAAGTATGCGACGAGGTCGTCACGCCAGCGAGTATGGCGATGGCGTTGGAGTCCTGGCCGAAGCCGGTGGGAAGGGATTCGAAGAGGAAGTACGCGCCCAAGTCATCGGACCATAGCTTCTCATCGATTGCTTTCCTCAACGCATCCAGACGAGTTTGGTAGGGCTGTGCGTCGACGCCGCCATCTTGCAGCAACTTGATGCACTGCTGCAGAGCATATGCGTAGACGACGTTGAATTTACTCACGACGCCTGATTGTGGCGCATCGTAGTAGTTCCAGTCACCACCGAAAGAAGGATTGCTGTTGTTGAATAACCCAGTCTCCTCTATCGTCTCTGAATTCGCCCAATCCAGCATCCTCACTGCTCGCGGCGCCCACTCCTTTGCGATGTCGACGTCGCCTGTGCGCATGTAAAAGTTCGCGGCTGCGGTGAGTAAGTTGAACGAGTAGCCGATCAAGCCAGTGACGTTCGCGTCGATGGGCGTAGAGCGCAGTTCTTGTTGAATCTTCACGCTCGGAACGAAGAATCCAGGCGTGAGTTGGTATGAACCCAGCAGGTCCAACGTTCCTTTGACATAGCTCGTGCCGTATGTGCTGGCTAGAGAGGAGATCAAAGCGATGTCCAGGTCGCCTGCGTACGCGATGCGGTCGCGCTTGGAGCCGTCGACCGTCGTGTCGTGAGGGTTCGTGCCGACGAGGAAGTCTGTGAAAAAGGACTCGTCGCTATCGGTCAAGGGGGATTCGTAGATGGTCTCGCCGGAGAGGGACGTAGCAAGTACGTTTCGGAAGATAGCACTGTGGCCCAGCGATGCGCCGAGGCCGAAGGACCCGTAGAAGGACGAAGTTTGCGAGAATTGCAGGACGGGGAGAGAGTCGATTGAGATGGAGATCTCGATCATGCTCACTGCTGCTGAGACTTTGTGCCAACTGCCCAGTGTGATGTTGCTGGGCAAATCTGCACTCGTGAGCGCCGGCCCAGCACGGGTGGAGTCAAAGTGCGATGATACGGTTCCAGAGGCGATGTTGACGTTGATGTATATGCCTGCGTTGAGTGTGTCGGCTAGGACGGAGAAAGCAAAGCCTCGCTTTGTGGGCTTCACTTCGAATGAGAGCTGGTACTGCGTCAAAGCTGCAGCTTCAGCAGTGGCAAGAACTTGAGGCGCCTGACTCTCCACCAATACCCCCTCACTCGAGACCTGCCAGAATGGAGGGATAGAGTTCGCGGGAATGTCGTTGAGTTGGATGGTCCGCGCGCCTACTCTCCAGATGCGATTCAGGTCTTCGTCCGAACACTCAAAGTAGCCGGGTAGCTGGTCGAGAGGCGTGGTTGGAATGGTAGGTACGACTCCCACATTTCTCAGCGTCACTTCTCCTGCCGTGGAGAGATTTAGTTTCTGGTATCTGAAACCTCCCTGGATGAGCCGATTGGTGTGCACAATCGGGCCGGTGATGTTGTATTGGTTTACGCGGTACGTGTCCATTGCTGCGGCCAAGGCGAGGGGACCGTCGCTCTGATAGAAGTTGTCTAGGACGGGTTTGGATTCGCTATAGGTGATTTCGAGAAAGGAGGTGTCGCCTGCTGCCGAGAGCACCTCGAAGGTGGGGTGACCCTCGACATTGGCACCGTAGTCGAGCACAATGATACCTGGGGAGCCTGGAGTACCTTCGATAGTGAGGGTGCCATTTGATCCGTAAATTGTTTCGAGACTGCCATTGACTTGCTGGTCAAGCTTGTTCAGAGCTGCGGCGACGGCGCTTGTCAAGCAAGCCAAAGTGGCCAAATAATGGCTTTGCCTCGATCTTGAGAGCATCATACAAGATGTAATTACAATATTTGAATGATGGGATAAAAGCTGTAACGGAAGGAACGACTGAGTGTATTGCTTGTGCTAGAGCGGAGTGTAGAGACTATGTCGGATGTGGGAGCACAGGGCAGACATAGATGAGGCAGAAGGTTGTTGTATTAAGAGAGCTACATAGAGCGATTATATACACAACCAGGATGAGTAAGCAGGTGACTAACAGAGTCACGTGAAATGTAGTTCACAGTGTACCGTGTGAACTGAGGTACAGGCTGACACACCCCCTGAGGTATCTATGTTGGATAGAGACCTCACAGATAAGGAAATGTACTAAGCGATTGAGATACATGCGCGTGCTGCGCAGCTAGTTCAACTGATCCACGGGTACAGGACAAGGAGAGTTCTTGATAATCAAGTAACGAATGTCCTTTAAGCCAAGTTGGCGCATGAAGTTCTCATGTTTCTGTCGAGGAAGTAGCTTTGTAAAGCCGTCAGCAGGCATCTCAGCAGTAGGCTTCC
>QVXC01000331.1:0-37834 GCA_003501895.1 Phaeosphaeria sp. A1 3.1a
CAGCCCACCAGCCCGCAACGTCTGCCTTCTGCGATCATGTCACAGCCACCGACTCAACCTACAAGCAAATGCTCGGAACACTCCAGGCCCTCTCGAAATACACGCAAGGGCTGCAGTGTGTGCAAAAAAATTTATTGCAGTAGGTGTGGTAGGAGGCCGAACGAGGGAAATTTAAAACAATGCACTATATGCGCCAAATCTGGCAAGAACAGGAAGAAGGAGCCAAGCGACCCTTCTAAACTTATGTGCTCACGATGCTACTCAGAAAAGCCATTAGAGGAATTTCAAGGACTCGCTCGCTGCAAAACATGCCGCGCCGACGATAAAGGTCGAAACAGATATCGGACAGCAAAATGTCTGCAACACAACGACGTAGTCAACACTGGATCTGCGCAGTCTCTGAGCCCCTCAAGCCTTCCTTCGAAATCTCTCCTTACGAAGCACTACCGTATCACCGCAGCAGACATATATGCGCTTCGGTGTGCTGACCCCCAGACTTTTGTACAATTACTTCGACCTGAGGATGACTGCGTCCATGACGTTTTTGATCCGTTTATAGAAGCACTGAAGTCTGGACGGGTACAATTATGGGATGGCGCGCATGAAATGTCCTGGCCTGGAAAAGACTACCCTCAGCTTCTCCGCAATTGGAATTGTGGCCTCCCGGACAATATTGATCGGCTGTGCGTTAGCAGGATCAGCAATGCGCCGAAAGATGAGCCCATTCAGGTGTATTGCCAATCTGGATTTGCGAGGGCCCCACAGGCTGAAAAGAGTTTCAAAGAGAGCTTCAACATCACCAAATCTTTGTACTGCGACGACCCGAATGAGGTCTACTGGGCATTTGACGTACCCCTTCTAGACGCAGATGGAGACCCCTTAACGTTGACTCCACCTGAATGCATTGTGCGCGACCAGATCATGTTTACACCAAACACCAGACTCTACCAGAGGGCGAACGTCACTCCGAAGTATGCGTTTGTAGATTCTCATATCGGTAAGTGTGGCTCTGCCGTGAAATAGTATAATAATTAACGCTGATAGACGATGGCCTCAACGTGCTAAGCGTCTGCGACGACCGCTGCATAAAAGTGTGGATAATTCACCCACCAAGTGCTGCCAACATGAAAGCATTCTCTCTTGCCTACGGACAAACGAATGTCTTCGGCCGCTTCGAGCCTCAAGCAAGCCAAGGGCTGTGCTTCTTCACTTTCCCCAACGATGCGATCTATCTGCCACCGGGCACTATCCATACCGTCTATACAATCGCGAGCGGATGTCTGACAGGTACTACATGGGCGAGCGATACTGGACTTGTCGCGAGCGCCCAAATCTTCGAACAAGACTATCGCAAAGGAGAGAGCATGACGGTATCTTTCACTAATCTGGTCCAGAGCCTGTGGTGCGCTGTTCAGAAGCGGGAGAATTCCGCAGACATAGAACGCGCGTTGGAGATTTTCTGCACCATTGAACGGAAGTCGGTGTGGGAGAAGAGTCTGTGGCAGCCAAGAATGCGGAAAGAATTGTTGAGCGTTTGTGACAGAGTAAGACAAGAGCTGGAGAGGCCTAGTCCTATAGAGGTAGTCTGTCCCAGGTGCGGTGCTGGAATCCTTACTCATGTGGGATGGGACCCCACGATGAACAAGTTTCACGAGCGTGCGAAACAACGTTCACGACGCGGGACCAAGCCGCAGTAGAAGAGTTCATCTGTCCACTAGATCTGAATATACATCGATGCGTCTGGTCCCGTCGCCAATGTTCTCATTCCCTCAAGCCCAATGTCTCCTATAGTGACATGCTTTCCAACAAATGGTCTCCAGGTGATTCCGTTCTAGAACGCAGCCGGATAGTGCGTCTCGACCCTTTCGGACGCAATGTCTTCGTGACCCGGCAAAAGCCGCATGTTGCAGATCTGGAGCAATACAAGTGGTTGCTCAGATATGGCTCTACAGACGTCTGGTTTGAGAAGCCCCATCGAGCTTTCTTCAAGAAGATGAAGGCGTTCGAGGCCACAAGCTACGATATGCCGGAGCTGGTCCACTTGTCGGATGCAAGACCAGTCAGCCTCGAGACACCCAGACTTTGGGCATCTGGAGCCTTGACAACACCCACTGACGATGATGTGTACGATTGTACCGCTGGCCACACCATGGAGGGCGGTTACACGAGCACATGTCATCAGTGCAGCGAGGAGAAATCCGAAGCCTTGGACGCCACTCCGCTTGTGTACTGGGTCATTCTCACAGCATGTCAGGCCAGTAATCCTTTCATACATGGCAGCCACTTCAACGGGACGCAGATCTACAAGCTCATCAAATGCGGTAGTCGCGAGGCTGCCACGTCAGAGGCCTTCTATGCCACTGGTGTCAATGGGTGGGGCGTGGCTTTCAGCTGCGTCACACGACTAGGAGAGGGCTTTGACGACAGGAACGGCAAGGCACAGGCGCAAGAAGAGCTCTGGATGCTGGCCGAGGATGACGGGGACGACAAGGAAAATGTGCGGGTGTTCTATTAAGCCTATCTTGGGAAACAACAGGAGGCGCAGTTGGAATCGGCTCGACTTGTTTACTGCAAATACTGTTCTAAAGTAACGTGGCAGGCATGTTCAGGTGTTATGAACATGCGATACATGTACTCTGCGTATTTCCTGCTGCCTTCTCAGCCACATCTGCTGCCATAACAGCGGTGGACCTTTCTGACTCATGAGACGCCAGCAAAGAACTCTCTTGCAAGACACGTCTTGTTCGTACATGGCTCCCTCCTTGGTACCAACTGCGCTTCAACATGAGCCTGCAACAACACTTCATCATCTCTGCGAGGGTCAAGATCTAATTCGGAGGCTTGTGCACGATACTGATACTCTCTGCAAACTTCAGTGAATTCTGGATTCATGCACCGAATATAGCAATTGACTACCTGCTTTCAATGCTGTCATGTGTATTTGCATGGTGGAAGAAGAAAAGCAACGAACCTTTTGTCTCGTGGCGCAAATGATCTCAAAAGAAGCAGTGAATCAAGTCGGTAATAATGAAGTGAGCGAGGCTTGTGGGGATGAAGGATGGGTATTATCTTAGGGGGAAAGCATCGTGATCGGTGAAGTCCTAGCTGTCAGAGGCAACTATGTCGGCTACTGTGCAGGCAGATTTGGGGTCTGAGATTGTAAAGCCTTGTTCTGGCAACAAAGGTTTGCAAAGGTCGATTGCTCGGCCAACCATTGGGATCAATGATTGAGAGTCCCGGAAATGCAGCCAGTACACGAATCGAGGTGCCTCGCCTTGACACAGGGTCAGAAAAGGGGTGGGCTTTCTATCCTCCGTGCCATTCTCCGTGCCGCACATGGACGCTCGAAGGCGTGCACTATCCTCTATCCGACCAGGTCCAATGCACCCATTACGAGAATCCGGGCATGGACCCGTGAATCAGCAGCACTGGCCTGGTTACCCTGCAATGCTGCGTCGTTTGCCAGCAATTGAGCCTGGTTCTTTCTATCCATAACTATCGTCTTTATGCATACGAACGATACCTCGTACTGTTCAATCCGAACATCTCCTCCTGACTATACTATAGCACGGTGTTGCGCCCGTTCAGCTCCCACCTTTGCTTATTCGGATAAGTACTGAGCCAAGTGAGCAGGCGTCTGGCGTAATGCGCCCCTGGCGTGATCTATTGCGGCACAGTCGCGCATCGGCTCTTCTGCTCTTGCGATACATGCTGACGTTCAGAACCCGTAACACAGAATAAGCATTACGCCGACCACGGCAAGCACAAAGTCATGTGCCCCTATAGGATGGTATTCTATGATCTGAGTAAAAATTATTCACTTTGATGACATGGTCGATTCTCGGTTCGATTCGTATGTAAGGCCATGACAGTCAGCAGCCAGCCGGTAGACATTGACGCGAGCGGAAGCAGCAGCCTAGCGTCGAGCTATGTATGCCAAGCCAATTCGATAAGCTCCAAGAACGCAGGGAATTTCAAAGGAATCACGCAACTGGGTTCAGTGCTCAGAATGAACGCGATGTCATACGACTCTGATGAGCATGCTAGGCCGGAACACATAGCTCTGCAGAGGCTTCATACAGCTGTACATGTCTTGATAAATGCCGTCGTGGGTACCGCAAGAAGGGCTGTCGCTAGGAGAGGTCCATAAGGTGGTGAGGTGATTGCTACGCCTCTTACTACAACCATGATCAGGGGCGCCAGGCTGCAGACGAGGCTGAAAGATGCCTTGCAAGGCAGAATTACTTCAATCTCTTTGATGCCAAAATCCGTCGCATGAATAACGTTACTCAACAAGCTTTGACTCCTCGATAGATACCTGGAGCAATAAGCTTTGACCGTTCGGCACAAATTTCATTTGCCCCTCCCTCTGTATCAAATACGAAAGTCGTCTGCTCTTTCCACTATCTGTTTCACTCGCCAACGTAACGTTAACAGCGTTTCTATGCTGGACGCATTCAGACTACTTCATTGAGTAGGTGTCAGAGGTCATATGTCTTCATCGAGCATGAGGCAGTGAAACGAGATGCCGGTCGGGAACCGCTATACGTTTTATTCCGCAACTATGCTACCATGTCAAGAGGTGACACTCATCAAGCGACGGATTTGTCTTTGAGCCGGCTATCCCAACACCACTCATGCATGCCTCCAAAGTGCCCTATACGTGTGTAGGCCACTCGTCGACGCTGAATCCCCCATCTCCATTGTCGCTAAGACCATCGCCCCGAACTTCTCGTCTGGAAGGGAGAAATCATGGCCTGCTGGATCGCGGTCGTCGAAAGCGATCGGAAGGGTTCGAGCGACTCGCGCAAGTCTGCGAAAGGATCGACGGCTCTTGTCTATTCGGTGGGCTGCAATGCGATGCAATCCTCTGATCGATCATCGGTGGGGCATCTCAGAACTTGGCACGTTCTGAACGCCCCCAAAATTTACAAGCCGCCAGCAAACGTGCAGGACTCTCGTACCACATTGTGACGAGCGGCAACGCACCACGGCTCACGTATTGCGTGCCTGGGGATATCTTCCATGCGTTTTTCGATATGTACATATGCTGATGGCAAGCAGGCTGACGTTTCAGCAGAGCGACACGCGCAATTTGTTAACTTATGTCCACGATGACGGAACCAAAGCGAAAGGCAACATCCTCAGACTTTGAAACACGTCATACATGACACTAGGAAGAGTAAAGATTGAGCAGATTAGGTAAGAGCCCAAGGCTACTGTGGTACCCTAGGTAAGTATTGTAAATATTGGCCGAAAGAGCACAGGGCCAGCCTTGTCAAACAGCATCGGCCAGAGAAGCGCGTCCTTTGCTATTGGCTTCAACCCTTGCAAAATTTGTGCTTTACGACATCAGCCACCCGCGCCCTCGGCCGGACTTTACAATACTTACCCAGGGTACCACAGTATACGACGCTCACCGAAACAGTGTATCGGTGCAATTTTGACAGGCTGCAAGCCATTCCCAAGTTGCGAACAGCTGCAGAACATGCTCTGTCGGCCGGACTTTACATACCACAGAAAAGTCCATGCGGTGGCGTGGATGGTTGGGAAACTGTGCAATGTCGTAAAGCACGGATTCTGGGAGGATTGAGGCCGATGGATTTCCTAGCCAATGCTGCTTAACGAGACCCCTGCCCATCCGAGATCGTGGAAGCTGGCCCCCACCCTTCGCCTGCAGCTTGATCCATGAAATCTCTTGCACGGGCCAGTCTAATCAAACGACATCGTTCCGAGGAGCACATCCTTTGCTATAGGATCCAACCCTTGCAAAATCCGTGCTTTACGACCTGGCAAGATCCTCAGCCACCCGCGCCCTCGGCCGGACTTTACAATACACTTTCGCTGGGTACCACAACATGAACAATGCTTACCCAGCGTACCACATTACCGTGGTCCCAGCAAAAGCATTGTGGGTGGATCTCATCAAACGGCTTCGGCAAGAGACGAGCGCCGCTTGATATTGGCTGTAACCCGCCCGTGGCCGCCGTGCCTCACATCCATGTCAATCCTCCACCTCGATTAATATGGGCGTAGGCAATGTTTGGGCATGCAGAACATTCAAAACCTTGCGCTAAATCTTCAAGATTTTTTTTCTTGGCAGGCAGGGGTCCGCGCACACCGTGCACGAAGGTAATAAGCGATGTTGGGTGAAAGATATAGGGCAGTCCGGGATCGCGAAGATAATCCGATATCTAGCCATAGTCTCTACACACAATTCTTCTGCCGGGTATCATAGTAGTCAGATGCGAGGTTTGACTCCGAGCACATCTGATACAATACTTTATCGATATCTATTTCTCCAAATACATGTACGATTCTTTTTCAGAACCTCGAATGCACCTTTGGCTACCTGTCCGCACGACCGCAATGACTACTCTACGACCTACATGTCTAGAGCTTATGCCTGCGGAAGTACTCCTCAAGATACTCACCTACACAATCGACCTGAAGCCAAGTGTAAGCAAAAGGGCGGTTGATATATGATGTAAGGTGTATTGTGTAGTGATCTGATGATCGAGAGGTCTGTGACGTAGGTTTATATACATGGAGTGGTGGGCTGATTGGCTAGTGGATAGTCCACGTGACCGTACAAGGTGCCCTGGGCTTACACCAAGAGAACACTGCGGCTTGAGCGCATACACGTCGCTTCTGCGCGTTAGTCGATACATCAGAAAGATTGTCAAGGGCTATCTACACGACACCATCCCATGGATCTCGGCCACAATCAGCCACGAGTCTCTACTGTTTGACCCTCGCGAGTTGGGCTTTCTCCACTACAATCGTCCTGTCGGGGGAATAGAAAAGGCGCTGATGATTCCCCAAGACGTGCCTCTCAGCTGCATGTCTATCTGCATGCAGTTTCCACCATCTATCACCAAAGCTCAGAAGCAGGTTCAAAAGGAGGTTCAGCAGGGACGCCGGTCTCCCCACCAAACAGTCAGCACATTCATTGTCCCATCTGAGTTCTTTCGCTACTTTATGACTGTGCTGCGATGGAATGATCTGGCATACTGTGATCGTTCTGTCATATGGCCCGCCTATCCTGGAGCCAGTTTCCGTCGGCCCCGTCATCCCCGCGCCGGTTCCCGTTGGACGAATGACTTGGGCATCTCGATCAAGGTTGACATCAGAAAGGAACATCAACACGAGATGCTGCTGGAACATCTTTCAATGATATGCGGGCCCTTCCACCAAGTGATGATCTCGAGCAATTCTGATCGCGTGTGTTCGGAAACTATACTGCAAGCCAAAGTCAGGATGGAACTATGGCCCTCTGACCATGCTCAAGAAGCTCGAATTTGCGAGCAGCATATACTTCGTACGTGCCGGGAATTTGCTGTACACTCTGTGTACTTCAAGTTGCAAGGTGACAAGTACCTTGACGATGGTCAACATGTCGCAGCGTACAAGTCTTACCAAAGAATGATAAAGTTGGATGAACTTCGAGGTCACCACAACAACGGATTAGGGGGGCGTCTGGATATAGCCGACCTGTTGCTTCTGGTCGACGATGCGGCGCGCATCAACATGGCTATAGCTTATGTCAATGGCGATTCCGAAGCCAATCTCGGGATTTACCGGCCTTGGTCCTCTCATTTTATCGCTCGCTGCAGCAGAGATCGATATATAGAATCGGAATTTGCCGTACGAATCTCGGCCCTCATTCAGAAGAAGCGGACGTGCACCCTGCGCTGGTGGTGTCGGCAACTCACGCGTCTTCTGAATTCTTGGGAACTTCATAATGGTCGACCCGAATGCGACATTCCATCTCAGCTTCAGGCCAGGTCATTAGAGAAGGTGTATTGGTGTGCCAGATTGCTTAAATATACTCCGGTGCTTCAAGTCACTGACAAGAAGCGCACGTCTGCACCTATCGCGGAACCCCAGAAAGGTATCATCATGGCTGGTATTCGCGAACTGAGAGAACTAATGCGTGGCGTACAAATACAGCCAGTTCGCTGGAAAATACCGCATGTCATGTTGGATCCCGCGGTACGCCCCTATCTCGCTCAGTTTGTCCCCAGAGTCGTCTCCTCATGCCCAGCCGACTGTTCCGACGAATCTTGGTACAAAGCAAAGCTATTGAAGCCTGAGGATACATTAGCTATCGGTGAAGAAATCTGTTGGAGATATTGTATATAGAGTGGTCTACAGTTTTTTGGCCCTAATAGTGCGCAATGATGCTAAAGTGTCGCATTGTCTTTGGAACATACTGTGGTGCTGGAGGTAGGGCTTCAAGATTTTGTTGAGACGCTGACCAGTGAGAGTCGAGCCGCTGGATTGGACGGTCTGGAAGATCTCGACGACGGTGCTAGCAGTAGTAATGTTCTTGTAAAGCGATGAATCTAGATGGTTGAGAATGTAGACATCGATGCCGTCTGCGTTACGCTGTGTGCAGATGGGAGTGATGATCTCGAGCGCTTCCCCGGTCTCCTTCCATGAACGGCCAGCCATGGACTCAGAGTCGTCGATTAAGAAAATCGTGTCGTATCTGTTCCTCGTTGTCCCGCTGGTGCCGGAAGCAGAGACTGTAAGGTACGGATATACAATTCTCCTTACCGGTAGGACAGGCTTCTGGGCAGTCACCCTCTTTCTCATCTCGTCCGCATGCTGAGGGTAGCTCGCATCACTTGCCTCAACCGCCCCAGGGACACGAATCGCCGAGACAGCGCGGAGCACGTAAGACGCCAGATTGAGTCCTGCGCACGTCACGGTGCTGATATACCGCTTCCACCCGATGGGAAGATCGAAGTTTTCAAGACAGACATGGCGCTTCCTCGGCTTGGCCTGCCGGAAGCGACATATGATGCATACGTAAGTAATGTGACTTACATTATACACGATGCTTTCCAGGTCAACTTCATGCTCCGATGCGATCAATTCGGCCAGCAATATTCCATCATGGCCAACCTGACCAGATTCGGCCTTGCTTGTTGCCACGACGCCACTTCTTGTTCGTGTCCTCTATCGCAGCCGTGCGTCGAGGCGTCTCGGCCTCGAGTGCAGAAAAACTCAGCCCTGTGCCAGAAGTGCCTTTCCAGCACCAGTGGGGTATGACGGCCCTGGGGCACGGCGTAGCCAAGTTGGCGTGCGAGAAGATGCTGGAAGCGAATGATCGACTGCGCAGTGTCGTGGTCCGTCGCGGCCAGCTGTCGGGCGCACGTAGCAACGGATACTAGAACGGCAAGAAAATACTTCCACACTGTTTAGGAAGTCGCAACAAGTTCGAGCGCTGCCGGGCATGACTGGTGTAAGCTTGTCACTATTCGCGTAGGAAGGATATGCACTGACAACCAAACTAGACAATATCCTGGCTTCGCTTGGAAGATGCTCCGATAGGTATCGCCGGTATATTGTTCCATTCTGGTCGTCAGCGGTCGAATTACCGCCATGCAGTGTACCACACGGAAAATTCATGCCGGCAAGAGTGGAAATATGTGATCAATGTATTGGCTGAAGAGATGAAAGTACCGGTGATCCCTTATGGAGATTGGCTGCAAAAGTTGCAGCAAGCGGACGAAGACGACCTAATCTCGCTATATGCTCCTCACGAGTCGCTGCTCCTTCGCACCGTCCTGGACACTTCGCAGGCACGGCAGATCTCAACGCATCTCCAGGATGTAAAGGCTCTTGAAGAGCGTACGTTCATTGCATACGTTCGCCAATATGACCCTCTTGTCTCGATCGATGATCCCTTGCCGCCCGCAGTGGGGGCGGACAAAGACAATGCGTAAAGCGCTCCAACGACGTAACCCGAGAGATCTTTGGGAGTAAAATCTCATGAGATCGATTTCGATCTTTGTGATGTGTGTAATGTCTATCCCTCAAGCGAGGAAAACCCTGCACTGAGGCACCTTCACAAGCATTACTCTGCGCTGTTGTCTTATGACTAATTTAGACTATTCCTCTATGATAAATTCCAGTTGTATGGCTGCTACCGCGCCTGATACACAGAGTGCTTCATCTAATACCAGAAGAGCATTGGTAGCTAATAGTACAGCCGCTGCCGAGCTACGAAGAAGGAGCAGACTAGTTCGTGTATGCCGCTCAACATTTGTCGGGAAATGTAGTAACACCAGTGAATTGTCGTGGGCCCATGACTCACGATTTCTCACGTTTCTGGGAACGAATCGATACGTATTGACGAATTGTGCCATTCAGAAGGCGGCACAATGATGAACTAAGTAACTTATGGCTTTTAGATAAAGATTGGGCTCTAGTTTGCTGTGCTGTACATTCGTGCTGACGGCAACGCGATATCGAGTTGCTGAACTTGCTCCGATCGATAGGACGCCGGAAGGACTCTTCTAACAAGACCATGACGAAGGCTTCAGGGTAAGAGTCACTTGTGTCGACAGGGGCAATTCCCGGCATTAGGTTATGAATGACGACACGAGTCACATAGTATTGCACTCACGCGGGGATGCGCCAAGTGGAACCTTCCAACCGGAGAAGCTGCTTCTTCCGTTCCGCATCAAGCTCGTCTCAACGTATGTGAACTTCTTTTTGTGCAGCGATGTATTGTGGTGTACCCTTGACGCCAGCTACAAGAGCCACAGGCGCTTGCAAATCGTGTTTTGACCATTCGCTCTCATCGTTCAGGGCCTGGTATTAGAAATGAAACGAACGATCATACGACCCTGCCGGTGCTTATACAGGAGAAAAGCGCAATCTGAGACGCGCGTTATTACATGAGCTTCTGCTGTAGATTGACTGGGTTGGCTAGTACGCAATACGACATATGCATTGCAAAATGTTGCGGTGAGTGCAAGCAGTGCGCAAAGGAATTGTAGGATTGAACTTTCTTTTTATTGTGTGTAGCTACGAACAGTACATATACATGGATGGCTGTAAACAGCGCTAGTGCATGATGGGCAGTCGCATCTCGCGAAGGTGAGGTGCGTGTTGCTCTTGAGGCAAGAGAGACTCAAACTGTGACACAAAACGATTCACCTAAGTGCACCCCGCTCCCCTAGGCGCAGTATCGTCCTCCATGTTAACTACACGTTTTTTTCTATTATCCTAGGGATATTCTGCTTTAGGATACTTGGAATCGTGTCTAGCGATAAAGGGCAGCAAAAGATACGTTAAGAGTCAGACAAACATCGGGATCGAAGTCCATAATTAGGTGGTCAAGAGTGAGTGTCTGTCCAAAGGTTGAGGCTCTCCTGAACAACATATAGCGACGATTAAGTTAGAGCATCTTAACTAATGACAATAGAGTAACCTACATCTCTTTGTCCCAGGACGACCATAGTAACGAGTAATCTTACATGTTCTTGCACTTTACAGCCATGTCATTTCACTCCCGCGACTCCCTTCATCATGCTTAGGAAATCTGGTTTTGAAAGTTTGCTATCTTTCCAAAATCCTCGATAACATATAATATCGCTGTGGCCTGATAACTCCCATTCATCTGGATCTGCTGCCATCGTCTCATAATATCCGCGAAAAGTCTCCGTTCCAACAGCATCCCTGCACTGCTCCAGCTTCTTCTTCACTGTTTTGCCTACTCTGTTAGATCGCATAGTTTGGTGATATGTATTCACTTACTCAGTGCAGTCATTGCTGTATCTGCTGATGATCAGGGTCTATGGAGTAGAAGAGGCGTTGTGTACCTATGAGGATGGAAGCGTGCAAGGATGGAAGCGTGCGAGGATGGAGCCTTGAGAGGCAATTATGTACTGTAGTAAAGCCGATTCGTTTCGTGACGTATCCAGATACCTGTAAAGCATTCCCGTCTAATTTGCATGACAGGTAAGGATGATTACAGATCAGCCTGATTACAAGCTAGCGCATTTACGGGTTAGCGTGAGATTTGCTACCCGTTACGATCAATGAATCCAGTCTGTTCCTTTTTTCAATAAATGTCAGCATAATGACATTGGTTCCAAGTCATGGGGAGTTCGGACTCTTCGAATCTAAGTGCTATACACAGACTGGGCTTAGGTTAGTGACGTGCTGACTTATCAAGAGCCTCGCGGTCTAGACGCCTTTCGGACGGAGGACTGGAACACTATGCCAACGTTGGTTTCTGAGCCTACGGCAAGTCATCGACCATTATAATTGACCAATCTTGTGGGAAAGAGGATTAGTGGCGCTAGATAAAGCTTCACAAGCAACTGTTTCCAAGTCTTTAGTCTTGAGGGGTGGATGCTTCCTTAATTCAGCGCGCTGCCTTCATCTTAAGCATATTTTTCCTTGCAGCATAGACTGAACTTCGTGGTTCATTGCTTCGAGATGAGTCAACAGAAACAAGAGTGGCATAACAGCGGCAGCTCATGCTTCACACCGATTGGAACATGCAGGTACTTATCCACGGCCCAACAGCTCCTGCTAACAACAGAAGGCTGCTTCGCATGGTGGTGCCCTTGCGTGCTTGCTGGCCGTACGAATCACCGTATCAAGCACGACGGTGACATGGACAGTTTCTCCTGCTGTAACCGTTCCGTAAGGCATTGTACTCCTGTCTAATAAGGTCACACTGACGTTTTTTGAACCCAAGTGCCTGACCTTTTGCGGCCTCGCATGCTTTGGAGTCTCTTTCGTTCTACCTATGTGTACTCGCCGCGAAATGCGAAAGAAGTACAGGTTAAAAGGGAATTCTTTCATGGATTGTATGTGCGCATGCTGTTGCATGCCATGTGCTTTGATCCAGCAAGACAAAGAAGCAGAATCTCGAGCGAAAGGACAACCGGAAACGTCGCTACCAATGGTCTATGCACCGCAGGGAAACCACAAGTAATTCTCTGCAAAGGGAAGTCGCTCGATCCTTGAATACTCCATCGAAGTGGCTTTGAAAGGACAATAGTTTTACAAATCAAATATAATCACTAAGATGGGAACGCGCAAATCACATAGAAATCTGTGTATTGCTGAAGTACTCTTGCGTAATTCCTGCGATGGGCGTACTATTCACTTAGCTCTCGTGACCGGACAAGTTGCCTGCGACAGGTAACTTCGCATGTGTCGCGGCTTGAGTCTCTCTTGCCTCATAGGTAACACGCACCTTAGCTTCAGTAAGATGCGACTACCTTTCATACACTAGCGCTGTTTACAGCTACCATGTATGTATACTGTCCGTAGCTCCACACAATACAACCAAGTTCAATCCTACAATTCCTTTGCCTACTGCTTGCCCACACCACGACAGCATGTCTAAACAATAGGTCGCATGCCAGTTTCTCATGTCGAAAGAGCTTCTCCATCAGCGGGCGAGCCGTTCCCTCGAGTCTCTTAGTTTCGCCTCCACGAAACTCAACACTCCCCTGGCGATTAGTACCTCGACAATTCGTACATCCTTCTGTTCTATTGCGATAGAAAGTGCGCCACCATGCCTGAGATCTTCTTTTCTCACAGTGGCGCCTGATTCGATGAGAAACCTTACAACGTGTTTATGACGGGCCCAGCAGGCGGCTTGAAGAGCACTACCACAGCGGCCATTTTTTATATTGATCAAGGCACCGGCATGGATGAGCTGCTTGACCATGCTACCATGTCCTGCCCGTGCTGCCGCTTGTAGAGCAGTGCCATAGAACCCACACTGATCGTTGACGTCAGCTCCCCTAGAGATCAACATTGCGGCAATATCATTGTGACCTCTCCACGCTGCAGCTTGGAGTGCACTCCCATAGTATCCAGAGTGTGTGTTCACATTAGCCCCGGCATCAAGGAGTATGCGCACAAGATCAACTTCACCGCGCCACGAGACTGCCTGGAGGACATGCCCAAAACACCCGCCTTGCGTGTTCGGATTTGCACCATAAGCAACCAGTATACGCAGCACAGTCCATGACCATCTTTGCAGGGCTCTGACTAATGCTTCATCAACGTGAGAGGCAAGCAACTCGATCCGTCTGCTGTCCAGATTCAAGATTTTATGGGCCGTTTCAGGCCTGTCTCGAGTGGCAGCCCACAACAGGGCAGAGCTACTGCGAGATATTATGTTGTTCCGATACAGGAGCGTATCGGTAGCTTGGTACAATTGTCTGTTACAACGTCCGAGAGCGTAAACATCCACGTCCGGAGCGATGTAGTCGCACACAAGGTTCAACAATTCAAGCGGCAAGCCGAGAAGCTTGGGTGAGGCGGAATGCAGTTCTGCCATGATCAAAAGATCATGCATGCAGAAGTCAGATGGCTCAAAGTCAATCCATGCGATTCATGACCAGCGCGGAATGATAGTACTGTATAGTGCGTGACCTCCGGCCTTCAAATCATGTCAGCATTTTTGGTGTCAGCCCGTTCATGGGCCGCCCGGACGGGCTTGACACAACAGTCTCCGCCTGAGAATGGCAAGGAATGCCTCGAAAATTCCAGGCGCAAGACCTGCTTAGACAAGGCCAGCTGGTGTATGCGGTGGCAAGTAAAGCTGACAGAGCGGTGGTGCATCGTCGTAATTAGTTGTGAGGAAAGGACTATCGTAAGACGTAAGTAAGCCGTCCAGAACCAGTGAGCGGATAGTGACGTGAGCGTCTTAGGATATTATCTCTTCGGTTGTTCGAGGTCGTTAAAAACTTCTTTGGCCAACGTACCGAATAGAACCGGGAAATTCTCTCGTGGTGACTAACTAGGCCTTGTACTGTAGTTCTATTGCTGTCGTTTTATTTCTGCAATGAGCTCCGCCACTTTGCTGACTTTCAACGATGTAATGTATGCTCTACTGGCCGGATACCACGACGCTTGGCCAAGAATAGGTCAGGTATCAGACTGTGAACGTGTCAAAAGGGTCAACCCAGTGCAGAGACTTTGACATGTCAACACGCTGTTGTGATTGATTCGATAACGTGTCAACAGTGCTTCTAGATTATGGCGAAAGTAATAAAGCCAGAACGTCTTCAAATACCTTCTCGTATACTAGAACAAGGGTGTGTAGTAGAACAAGGGTACAGTCTCTTCGCTGAGGCTGCAGTGGCACTTGTGTACAGCGAATTGCTCAACATTTGCAGAGTAAAAGTGAAGGCACTGACCATTGTGCTGACGGTAACACCCCTTTCGCTGTGCTAGACACAGCCGTATAGACACTGCATCAACTGTGCTTACCGCTGCCTAGATCGTCACCTGTAACCGATGTTCGACTTCATAAGAACGCCATAGACTGGTTTGGCGTAGAGCGTCAACTCTTCATTGATTTCTAGTTGCCGATCTTAAGTCGTCTGAGACCTCGAGGAATCATGACTATCGAGCCATGCTTGCGCGAAACAGCTTCAACCCCGTCCCATTTCATCTCCACCGAGACTGCAACAGACTTATCCTTAAGAGGAGATGAAGAGAGACTTGCGGAACTTGTTGCAGGCCTGAAAAACTATGGAATTCAGCACTGCGAGACTCACGGAGAGACGTTGCCCACGGAAGCCTTGATGCACGATCGCGCTGCTATAATTCCCGCTCTGGTTGTGTCCCCTCGAAGCGAATGGGGAGTGCAAAAGGTTATCGAGCTGATACGTGATTTGAATCTCATCAAGGAATATCCTGTCTCTGTAAGGAGTGGTGGACATGGATACTTCAATGGAGCGTCGTGTTCCGGGATCATGATAAACCTCAGCTTCCTGTCGACGCTAGACATCCAGGGAACGACAATGCTCGTGGAACCTGGCTGCATCCTAGCACGCGTCATCGATACTTTGCGGAAGAAGAAGAAAGCAGTGCCCCACGGGGACTGCTTCGGGGTTGCTGCCGGGGGTCACTTCCTTACCGCTGGCTGGGACATTGCTCTTGCTCGACGCTATGGTCTTGGCTGTCAGTCCGTCATCGGCGGTCGTATTGTGCTTTGGGACGGCACTATCCTAGATGTGGATGAATCGACCCATCCAAAATTGCTCTATGCTATGCGCGGCGGTGCAGCAGCAGGGGTTGGAGTAGTGACCAAGGTTCGATTGGAACTCTTGGAGCAGCCTGAGTCTGTCTCCTGGCGCTTCATGAGCCTTTCAAACAATCAACTGCAGCTTTGCGTGGCTCATAGAGTGTTTGAAAGCGCGTTCAATCTCCCCAGGGACATATCGGTCGCCTTTCGATTCCACTTCACTCCCAGCCAGCTCGATCCCGTATGCACTCTCAGCATCGTCAGCCTTTCCTCTGCCACCAAAACGCTCGAGGAATTCAGCAAGCTCCTTGGAGCCGATTTTGCATCGCTTGTAGGAGAGCTTTCTGAGTGGCACGAGGGTCCTCTCCAAGACCTCCGACTGGTGCCTGCTTCGGAGGGGCTGAAGGCTGATCCTGGCATGCTCGCTGAAGTAACACCCGAGATGCTTCAGGCCAGTCCGTTGACTTACTGGAGCCAACCCACATCGTCGCGTGAAATGGCAAGGTCTTATCTGGCCTCCGTTTCGCACTGGGTAGTGGCACAATGCGACCCAATGCTTATGGACCTATTTGAGGCATTTGAGACAGTTCCAGTGGGACCATTGCGCTCACGAATGTATGCATTCGTTGTACAAGGAGGGGGCCGCATCGCCGAATTACAGCACAGGTGCTCGATGCCACTGGGGGTAGCTTTGGCTCGATTCGAGACGCACTGGGACGAAGCTGATGACGAAGCCTGGTCTCGGAAGTTCACCGACGACATATCTAAGATAATAGAGTCGAAGTCGGACACAGGCATGAGACGACCATTCCGAGGGGACATTTGGCAGGCGGAACAAGGGTACGACGAAACGCTGAGAGACATATTCAAGTTGTACGATCGCCGATCGCTGCGTACAGGAGCGAGAAGCCCGAGATCGAGCCCCATTGACGGATAGGGGTCTTCGATTGTTTCATGTTAGAGGTGGGGTCGATGACACGCAAATCTGGCAGCTCCTAAGCCTGCAAAATTTAGGTACCGCACGCTTTCGTATGAGCGCAACAACAGCTGTTCAGTCTTCTTCAAGCTCCTTATGCTCCATCTTTTCATGTGTTGAATCGTCTGATGTCGCAAGATGACAGCCGATCTTCATACAATGTCCATGACAAGCCTGTCAAGCAGTGTTGAACCAGAGCCATGGCCCACAAGTTGGACGCGGACAAAGCTAGGATCCAAGCTGCACAAGCGACAGCTACTACCGGATTGAGTAGGAGTGGGAGAAGTATGGATCACTTGCATAACGTTACAAACATTGACACTAAGTGAAAAGTTTCGACAACATGCACGCAAGTAGAGCGTTACAGTGCTATAGCTCGCTAGAAGTACTAACGTTCCATCCTTGCTGTGAGATACTAGAAGAACGTGACTGCATGATAGCAGAATTACTGTCTTCCCAATACTCCTTGCAGAAAAGGCAGGCTGACTTGGCGTCACAACTGCAAAAGGCACTCCCGCTGTATCCTCCAGAGCTGAGAGTATTGCATACACCGATCCAATGGGCACACATATCGCAACGTCCCTCTTCAAATCTTGTCCCAGTGAAAATGCCGTCATAAGCAAGAACCTTGTCCAGAAAAGAAGAAAGAAATCTTTCTTCCAGTGGGCAGTCGGCCAATATATCGCCGCACCTGCAGCTACACCACGGACTGCCGACCACTTTGATAGCCAGCTTCGGCACCTCATCTTTATGTAGATACAGTTTGCGTTCCTGTCTAGACACAACGCAACGTACCCCGACGCCTGCTTCTCGGAGGGCTCGAACAGAGTCAGCATGAACAAACAGAACTCATCGGCCACGTACCTGTCAAATTCGCAACCACCAAGGAGATAACCTTGTCGGTATCGAGGAATATATCTCCATTCTCGACGGCACGCAAGACCCATGGGCAAAGAGTGCCACCAGTGACAAGGTTCTTTGTCGCCGTACGTCTCGCCGGCGCTGCCAGAACAGAATACCTCCGCTCGTCACCATCGTCTGCACTTGGTGAATTTCCAGCCCAGGGATCCATGCAGTACAAGACGTCACGGTCGCAACAAACAACCTGCACTCCCTAGCCCCCTCTTATACTGTGTGGCCCCCTGGAACCGGCGACCACTCATATATACATACACAGCGACGCTCAATTTAGTCAAGCACGCGCAAAGTCGAAGAAGTTTCCGCGTCATGAAATTGGCTCTACAGCCAACTACTGCGCTTGCTATTATACAGAGGGTCCCCTGCAAGACCTCCCAGTGATTTGACAAGGGACTGTGCAGCCCTGGAATAACTATGAAGGAGTGTAAGCGTGCGGTGAATATAGTCTTTACATTCATAACGCCTTCAGTATGATCTTGACTCGGGATACTTGTAGTAACGCATGTCAAACTTAACGTTGGCTTCCAGCAACCGTCCCGGTGATGGCTTCTTGCTGACTGCTGACTGTCATCGTTCCGCTCTGTAATGATACGAGTCTGGTCTGCCGGTCGAGTCCAAATCTTCCATCTAGTGACAACTGAGGTTGATTGCGGAATAGTTTCGACCACTGAAGATTGTATTACATGGGCCTCATGCTCAAGGTTCTCGACTTCTCCCGGGTCTTCTAGCACGAATCTTATCCCAGACTCCGTGCTGGCTTGGCATGCGCAGCTCGGCGCTAGCCTGTCCGCGTGACTGTCTGCTTCGGTACTAATTGCCCCTGCTCGACGCGTCTGACTGGTCCAATCTTGGCTGCTGACTGTCATGGCCTTACGATCTTACACCCGCAAGGTATTACTAAAGCATAGGCAAATTGACAAATTACCTCACTTGGCCAAAGTTACGTCACGTTCGTGCTTTGAAAAATATGCCCCAGTCTATGTAAACGTCGTGGGTTGTAGCGTAGACATCATACCGTGCAAGACATCGATAGCCGTTTTTGCGGCCTCAAAGGGTACTCTGATTTCGAATAAACACCAATGGATTTCTCGTTTGCTACGTAACACCAGCTTGTATGGTCCAAATAGGTAGGTCGCTTGCGCAACTTCCGATGAACCATGAGTCCGATGCTCACTCATTAAGAAGATCTCAATGCTCATAGCACTACCAGTGGAGCGCAAGCTCCAAATTAGATGACTCACCTTCTCCCTCGAGACGCGATCGTCGCGTTGAGACTTGCTCACCGAGTGCTCAATTTCAATTTCTCGCGTCAATTTGATGCCTCCAAGCGAACAGACGTATGTGTGCGCTTGGCAATAGAAAGACACGTCAGGAGTCCTTCGTCCTCCCACTTGCGCTGCTCGATCTATAAGGAGTCATATCCAAGACAGATGTTCCGATGTTTGGATGGGAACAATGCTTCCACTTGCGCGGCCGACATGCTCAACTTCCCCAAAGGAGTCTGCTCCTGGCACGTCGGGCGCGTGTCAAGGGTCATAAAGACCGGTCCTGATGGCTCGAACAAATGGATGAGCCATGCCGACAAGATGTGTATGCACTGCGGCTCGATCAGAGCGTGGGTTGCCACTGTGACAGCTGCGCATATGCAGACGCACAGACATTAACGCGTTTTTTGAATAACGCGAGAGAGAATGCCGAAGATTCTCATTTCACCGGGTGCAGAACAGCCACCAGAGGGGACCACATTTGGTGGTGCGAGAGATGTGTTTGTCGGGTAAGTTGTTTTCAACGAATCGACGTCTTCCCGCAAGATCTGATCGCTAGCAGACGATCCAAGGTCGGAGCAGCCCATCTACTTTGAGACTGAATTCGAGCAGAGACCTCTCGTTCCTCACGCGGGTCCGCTCGACTATAATGGATCCGACGACAGCGCATCTGCTTATTACTAGCTGGAAAGAGCGGGACATCGAGCACTTTTTGGAAAATTATGTTAAGAAAGAGGACACTATGTGCCTTCAGAGGCACGTAGTGGATCAGGATATACAACATTATGTTCAACAAAGGCTATCACACGATAAGAGTTTAGCCAAATGGACTAAAGACGCCCCGATCAGATGAGAGATCGAGGCAGCGCTGATGCGCGGAGCTTGTGGAATGTACTACTACCACCCTTCTGAGCACCAGCATGTCTGATTCTGACAAGTGTGAAGGCTCCGGTGGGCTGCATGCCAGCTCGACGCACTAGGAAAGTGTCGCACGCGAGCGATGCTGCACAAAGCTCTCGCCTCATTGCCGCCGACACTAGACCAGATTTATGACCGCATTCTGTGAGGAATCAGCGACGATGACTCCAAGTATGCAAAGCGCATTCTCCAGTGGCTGACGGTCTCTGCCCGACCGCTTTTGCTCGAAGAAGTTGCTGAAGTAGCGGGTATCGATGTGGGATCCAGCATTTGACCGTGATGACGTCACTGAAGAACCGCTTGATGCATTGAGCCAACTCGTATTTCAGAACATATAACCGAGGGTGGTAACTATAGATACTAGTGGCACTCAAGGCTCGTCACGGTCAGCCGCTTTAGAATTCTGTTCGGAGAGGTTCTCTGTATCATTAACAAGCTCAACGAAGTGTGCGCCACACTGCGAGCAGGGATTATGGTATCTACCCCCCAGTCGCTGGAAGCTCGACCTCGATCACGCTCTCAGCAACACCAGGGTAGTTGTATATCTTGACAACCTCCAGGCCTGCCTTCATGATAATAGCTCTCCAATCTGCTTCAGTTCTCTCGCGGACAGCGAGATGCGCCAGCATCATCATATCCATCGAGGTAGCCGCAAGGGTGGGGTGCTCTTCCGACAGCACAATTTCGTTCAGCAGCACTCGTGAGTAGCTGGGAGTCAGAGCAGATCTCACGTTCTTCAAAATCTTAATGCTGTTTTCGTCATCCCAGTCGTGTAGGATGGAGTGCAGTAAATATGCTCTTGCTCCCTTGATCGGCTGAGGAGTGAAGAAGTCGTGCGCCTGGCTTTTGAAGGGCAACTTGTCCTTATCCTGGATGCTAGAGATCACATCGTCTTGATCTTGTAGGATGATCTTTCCAGGATGCGAGCTGTGTCGCTCTGCGAACAGCTGGCAATCATGGCCGCGTCCGCCACCGACGTCTACGAGGAGAACTTCGTGTTTTTTTCCGTCGAACCCGTTGATCAGGCGATCTGATACTGGATAAAAGTTTGGATCGTACCAGTTTGCCTTCCCTGCTCGATACGCAGACATGAAATCAGCAAATTGCTCCTGGTAAGGAGCAGTAGCCGCTAGCCATGGGAAGAACGCTAGGTCCGTTCCATGGGCGTCCTGAAAAGGACCATCTGTGGGAGATGTTGGTAATTTGTACCCCTTTTTCTTGAAGTATGAAGGAAATCCACCGAACGAAGGCCGTGTCACATCAAAGCAAAAGTCAATGCTCTTTTGGTAGTTCTCGGCCGCGAGCCCGTCACTAAGCCTTGTACTGAAGAACTTTCCATTGGAGAAAGTCGTAACTTTCATGGCCCTGAGATGCCGCATGATCCGTTGCAATAAGATAACATTGACACCAGTCACTTGAGCCAGATCCTCTAACCCAATGCCATTTTCACTAGCATCTCTCAGATGTTGGAACAACTTGACTTGGACAGCGAACTTGCAGTGAGCTGATAATGCGGGCTTTCATACGGTTAGTAACGTACGTAATTTAGATTATCGCGTGTTGCTCACGAACCTCAGCCCAAAAACTCCTTTGAAGAAATTCGCTCGGTAGCTCAAGCGCAGCCACCAGATCCCTGGCCAGGTCAATAAGTGACTCGCGACTTCCAAGCTCATCACGCTCATATGATTTTCCTGCGGCGACTATGCGCTCCAGAATTTTCGAGACTAGTGCTGCCATATTGCCGAGTCCCTGATGCTCAAACCGTCGCTCTGGGTCCGGAAGGAAGCGGGCCACAAGCCAAAGAAATGACCAGACGCATCTGTAGGAAGCTCCAGCAACCTGCCTACAAAAGCTGTCTAGAGAAGCCATCTCGTTTATGTTCCAGTTCAGTCTGTGGCCTTAGAGTTACCAAGATCCCGGGGCGCGAACACGCGTAAATCAAGAGTAGCAAGATATTAGCTATATATATTGGAGACGTGATTATGGCAGGTCAAGCCTAAGAAGAACAGGAGCTAGAAATCGAAAGAAGGAGAACTTTACAGGGACTACTGGATGGATATAAATCTGGCTTGCGCGGCCGATAAAGCAGAGTGCCTCAACAGAACCTAGTACTTTCGATCTAGCCACCTATGATTACTCACGAGTATTTCATAACTAGTCATGACTGATCAGCCTAAGAATGTTGACCATGACTAGCCTTACTGTTCTATATCACTTATATTCTACATCAAGCGAGCTGCGTTTGTAGCTGTGAGGTAGAATGTGTATTAGCGACTATGTAACTTACTGTATCGAATTCTAGCTCTAACCGGTGTTCTGTGGCGCATTAGGATATGTTTGGCTTGGTCATTCCAATCCCTGTCTAGTGTCACCTGAGGGATGTTCCTCAGGTGTGGCGTGCCTTAGTCGGCGATAAGAAAAGGGCCGATGATACCTGCTTATGCTCACGCTTACTGGGCAAAAGCCGTTTGGATTTCCATTCTTTGGATTTCCACATGCGCCTGATCTAAGTAGTCGACATGGGCAATGAGTAATGGATGCGTCGTACATGCATAGAGCGATAAAGCCTCATATCTTTAGAGTCCGTCTAAGTTAGATCTAGCGTAGTCTGTAGTGCGCCATTGACTACATGAGAACGCTTCCAGCTGATGGAACACCGCTGATTTGATTAACGTTCTAGTATTGGCCAAGGATAAATTAATCCAGACATTGCGTCGGGCGCTATTGAGACGGCCCAATCGCGGCCGTGACACACTGACACAATGTAAACTGCAATGCGCCAACTTTACTACTTGGATACAGTAGCAGCACTATGACAGAATTATTGAACAGCAGCTAATTCTGCTTACACCATAACATGGTGATCCCCTAGTTTCATCCTTCGTGTGTGCGACACCTGTGCTTGCCGTTCTCTGTTTAATGCCATAACGCATCAATAGGAGGTTATATTTCGACGGAGTCCAATTTTGTTTTCGCTAGACCGTTATTCCGCTATGCTGCTCCCCTCAACTATGGATTCGCTCCCGTATACATCGAAGGCTTATTCGTTGTACATGAAAGACTGCAAGCGATTCTGTCACGGTTTAAGTCTCTCTCCTTGAAGGGTGTGATAAGGATCGCAAGGATCAGGGGTTACAATAGAAAAAGCAAAGCCCACACACGTAGATAAAATCCAGAGAAGAGACGAGAACAATAGATCAGTTCAATCCTACAATTCCTTTGCGCACTGCTTGCACTCACTGCGACAGATTCTGTGAAAAGATCGACGCATTAATCCAACGACAGGACCGCTCTCCCATCTCTCATAATATCCATCCTGTGGATGACCAGCATCATTGACAGTTCGAACGTGGTCATATTTCTGTAAGTTGAAGTGCTCTCTAAAATGCAAGGCCGCGTGCTAAGTAACCATGAAGAATGGTTGATAGTATTCTGTCTGTCGCGCGCTGCTGTGTCACAGCTACGCGCCACGGGCTCACAAAGGTGAAGGAACAACAATTGCCTTCAATATCAACTCAATATTGCCTCGCACTAATATCCACTTTTATTTTGCTTACTAGCTTAAGTTCTCTGCTGCCTCAAACATGCGCTTGCTGCTCCAACTTGACGAAAAGTCCGGACGCTTACCGGTGTTCCAGCCCCATCAACGCAAACATATAAATGAGCACGCCGATATCACTGTCCATGAACAAGGCGATTGGCTACGGTTTTCTTGTGTCGATCTCGGCTCTTGTATCCTGGCAATTCAAGAAGTTGACGATCCATGCTTGGCAGCTATGGATCATGTCATGGAAGCTTCGGTAAGTGATCTCCAACGGACCTCTTCTTCGAGGTGGATTCAGAAGACTCTGCACGGGTTGTGCTCAGCATTGAACTCTATCAGATCAATGGTGCTTTTGATCTTGTCGTTGGGTTGTGATGGCAAGCTCGTGTCAAAGGTGGGCAGGACGTAACACCCAGGTCGAGGCTTATCCATCATGATGACCAGGAAAGATCGTCGAGAAGGCGCTGGGTAGAACGCACACTTCGAGCATGATCGCGCCTATACTGTATAGATTGCAATCACCTCCTGGTGCGCGAAACTCTGGGATGCTGCACGTCACTCTCATTCCCGCCACGTCATCAACATCTAGAGACTGTAGTAGAACAGCTTATCACTACAAGCTGCAGGGCTATTCTGGTACAGTATCCTGTACAAACACGCACACTTCTCGAAGGCCAGGAGCGTATCAATTGTCTGCCTGACACGGGCGGCGATCCCGTCTCACCCCCAGTACAATCCTGCTCCCTTAAAGTTGCGGGTCATATCGCGTTAGTTTCTAAGAGGTCTAGGCTCTGATAGATGTAATGGCGTACTGCTGCGATGATGTCAATATCATCCCCACAGTGCTTCGTATGCGCTGACAACTATGACGCTGACAACAAGAATTGTAACGTTAACAAGGAATGTACACCCGACCCCGCGATTTGCGGGTTTCTGTTCTATTCTGAGCTTGCCAGCACGCTACGCAGTCAATAACGAACTGCAGAGGCCGAACACGGCGGTGAATAGGGTCCCAATGTTGAATAGAAGGTATACACGGACGCCGTGCCAATGCACTCGTCTGGCGGGATCACAATCTATGTGATGTTATACGCAATGTAAGCATGATCGACAGCTACTCTCATCCCTTGCGGCCGATGATCACGGGTCGGCGGTGGCTGTGGAGGATCAGACATGTATATAGGAGACATTGACTGTGAACAAACCCCATGTCAGATACACAACCATGAGGAGCCACGACGAAGTTCTTTCAGAGTTGCGGGCGGGGCACGTTTTCGTGCCAGATCTCTTCGCACTCTTTTCAGACTGGACACAAGTGGGCTTCAACGCACATACAAGACGACATCAGCAATTGCATATCAATCCGCACCATCGCAATCTTTCAAAAGTCACCACAGATCGGCTTCATAGGTCTGCTTCCTTTGTCGCCTATATTTGAAAGAAGCCACTGACAATTTGCAAGTACAACTTCAGACAAAGATAAGCTGGCTCAGCTCAAAGCCGCGGATTTTACCTATTAGTTGATTTCCGATCACGTGACACTCACCCGCACCTACCACAGCTTAGTCACTAGCGTAGGCTTGGCTCCCCACGGTCTATATCAAGACCGTAGGGCTCATACATAGATATTATGCATAACATCTATTCAACACCTCTCTGCAAGTTCAACTGGTTATGAGCCCGGACGCGTAAATACGCTGAAGGAAACACCGAACATTGCCATCTTTTGGCCAGCATCAGCCAAAAGACAACACAGTAAGTCATGGACGACACAAACATTTACCGTCTGCCCTATAAGGGCGTTGTGCTTACTGGTACAACTAACATCACCCGCTGGAAGCGCGCTGTCAAAATCCATGGCGACGCAGAAGGCACATCATCGATCTGGCGACACGTCAACGGCACTCCGCCCGAGGCGGCCATTGCTAAACCAGCACGCCCTGTTCGACCAGCCAACATGACGCGCGACGCCATCACGACCTACCAGCAAGACATCGACTTCTACAAGTTTGAGTCTGAGGAATACAACCGCCAACAGAAGCGCGAGCGCAACGCCAAACAGATGTTCCTTGACGCTGTAGACGACCATATCAAGGTACAGATTGTTGGCAAGAACGCCCGCGACACCTGGGTCTACCTCTCTCAAACCTTCGCAGTTGCAGACTCCATGGCACAGTCCTTGCTGTATGCAGACCTTGCCGCGGTCAAGCTCACTAACTGCGACAACATGCAACAATACCTCTCCACTATCCTCAACATCAAGCAAGATCTTAGCGAACACAATGAGACTCTGTCCACCGCCGCCCTCAGGAATGCTGTCCTCTCTGGCCTCACTCCTAGCTACAATCAGCTTATCGATCAAGTCCACCTCGACGCAGGAATGGGGGAGACCATCTCCATCTCTAATCTCGAGAAGAAGCTCTACGTCAAGGAAGCTCTCCTGAATCAACGCAAGCAAGAGAAGGCAGCCTTAGACCGCAACAACAACAAAGGCAAGGGAAACAGCAACAAGCGCGACGACAAGCGCGACGACAAGAGCAACGACAACTCCGACAACACCAAGGGCAAGAAGCCTAGGCATCCACAATGTCCCGACTGCAAGAAGCGCCACCCTGGCCAATGCTGGTTCACTCACCCCGAACTGAACCCCTACAAGAACGGCACCAAAGTCAAGAACGAGGATGTCGCCAACATCGCCGAGGCCCCTGACAGCACCTCCGACGACCACGACTCCGGTAAGCGCACCCCACCTAACCCAACATGCACCAACACTGACGAAGCACACAGTAGTCTGAGGGAAGCATGTTGTGGAAGTGATGGGGAGAGCATACGGGAGTCTGGATCGGAGTCATCAGTAGATAGCGGCACTCAGGCAGAAGCATTCACCTGCTCAGACAAAGCCTTTGCATTCTTAACGAGCAAGGCTGCCCAACCACACAAGAAACTTCAGAAATCCAATGAATGGTGTCTAGACGGCGGTGCAAACCGATATGTCGTAAATGACGAAAAATGGTTCATTACACGCACTCCCTGTGACTCTACGATTGGTACAGCAGGCCAACGACTCGGCGTGGAAGGGACGGGCTCAATCTCACTACCGATTCGAACTGATGTCGGAGTAATCGCTACTATCCTCCACAATGTCCTCTATGCTCCCGAGGCAAGGTGCAATCTCATCTCACAAGACCTCATTGCAGAAGACGCAGGATTCAGTGGCAAGTGGGACAAACATCACACAGAAATCACTATGCCAGATGAGAAAGCGTCAGTACTCTTCAGGAAACACAATGGCCTGACCTTTGTCCGCATTGCAGACCCCACACCCTGCAAAGGACAACTGAGTGACATGGTTGCTATGGTTGACTTTGAACATCCAGTGTGGTACTGGCATCGAAAACTTGGACACCTAGGCCTAGACAACATGCGACAACTCGTCAAAGTCAGTACTGGAATTGACCTTACTGATGAACAAATACGCCAACAGCTAAAAGGTGTCTGCCCAGTATGTGCAGTCACACGAGCCCTTGTCAAAATCCCACGTGATCCAGCAAAACGCCACGCTGAAGAACCTGGCAGGCTAATACACATGGATTCTTGGGGACCGTACAACATGGAAGGTTTCGACGGCACTACATACTTCCTCTTCATCACGGACGATGCCACCAGATATACATGGTGCGCACGATACTCAAAGAAGGAAGACTTGTACCAAACATTCAAGGACCTCCACCGCTACATCGAGACCACAGAAGGCATCACTATCCGTCAATACCGAATGGATGGAGAGTTCTCGCGAGGTCCTGTTGGCGGATTCTGCACACGCAAAGGCATTGGGGTTGAAGCCACAAAGCCTTACCAACACTACCAGAATGGTCCAGCGGAACGAGTCAACCGGATCATACGCGAAAAGTCAGCCCCAATGATGCAGGAACCGAACATCACTGGTCAGATCACTCGAATCATCACACAGAACAGCAAGGAAATCATGCGCGAGACAAACATACCAGAAAAACTGTGGCCAGAAGCGGTCGAACACTCAGTCTGGCTTAAGAATCGCTCTCCTGCTCGAGCTCTTAAGAAGAGAGAGAAGAAGACACCCTGGGAAGCACTCAAGAACGAGAAGCCGGCCTTTGGTATTGAGAGAATCTGGGGAAGTCGGGCTTATGTGTCAGTACCACCAGAAAAGCGTGGACCAAAGCTACACGCCCCACGTGGATGGCTTGGCTACTGGGTTGGATGCGAAAGCGAGTCGATCAGCAAGATCTACTCACCCGACGAACATAGAGTGTTTAATGTCGGCAATGCGCGAGTACAAGATGGCGTAGGACTCGACGACCCTCAGGACAACGATGCACTAGACAGGCGCGAACCTCGATCCACATCTGCGGATTACGACAACATGATCGACAGCGACACTGAGGAGGAGAACGACGCTGATATCAACTCAGATGATGGTGAACTCGTACCGGAAGCAGCCGATGCTGGTGAAGACAGTGATGATGACAACCACCATGACCAGGAAGATGCTGAAAACCCAACACATGTCGACGGTGATAACAACAATGAGGATCACGACACCGACCATGATGACGACGACAATGATGAAGAGGATGATGCGACACCGGTCAGATCTCACTTCTTTGGAGACCCAAGGGCTAATATGGTCGGGAAGAAACCACAAAATAACCAGGGCGATGACTCTGATTCAGACTCAGACAGCACACTGGTCGGAACAGGAAAAGTCAAACATTACCGACTAGACTCCAGTAAATGCGATGTATGCTTTAGAGAAGGAAGAAGATGCATACCCCACAGCTCTGGGAAGTGTGTCTCCTGCTATGTGGACAGAAGAACATGCATCCCACAGACTGAGAGAACAAAACGCCTCATCCCACGCCAGTACAGAACACCAGCTATCACAGCTATCACAACAACTGGTTCAGCCCTCCTAAAGTGCCTACGATGCTACAGAGACGGACGACATTGCGACCGCTCAAGTCAAAATGACCCATGCGCCCACTGCAGCAAGGCTAAGCGTCGATGCTCTAATGCCACAGAAGGAGCGACATGCACGCACGGGCCCTACAAGGGATACACAATCACTAACGGAAAACTGATGAAGAATGGTGTTGAGTATAAACCCCAATCACGTGGCACTGAAATACTTGACCCCTCAGCAATCGAAGCTCGTAGAAAACGCAAAAAACCACCTAAGGCAGGCTGTGTACCGAACGAAGTAAAGTGTAACAGATGCAAGAAATTGAAAACGAGATGCGTAGGAGGACAACCGTGCAAGAAATGTTTGGATAAAGACTGTCTCTGCACATTCACCGAGCTCGATGGACAACTCACACGAAAGTACTTCAAGAAGAGCACACATCAGTACAAGTACCAGGACCAGAGCGATGACGAGTGCTTGAATTGCCAGAGGAGAAACGCGAACTGCAACGGAGCCACTCCATGTTACACCTGTGTCAAAGACTCGACCTCGCAGGCAAGGGCTGTGTCATGCACATATGTCAAAAAGCACGGAGTAGCTGAGACCTACGACACGACGATGTGGACTCTGAAGGATGGAGAGCCAGCTCTGAGAGACGGTCACGAGTCAGGACCAGGACTTGTACACCGTTCGACCGCACCTGTACACATGCCCATGTCCGATGAACTATTTAACAGGACGTTTGACATAGGCTTCGACATCATGCCCACCCCAAGCATAGGGCTAGAATGCGCACTATTTGCCATGACACTCAGTTATCGAGAACAACCTCCTCAGTACTCTAACCGTCAGCCCACAATGGACGAATTTCGTGCCATTGCTCGCTCAAACGAATATCGGTCACTGATGCAGATCGGAGACTCTGCGGATCACACCAATACTTCATACCTCGGAGCAGACCAAGCAGGAACTATCCTATGGCTCTGGGGCCAACAACATGGAGTGAACTTGAGACTTGGCATACACACAGAAGGCAGCACGTGGCTTGTAGGAACACAGACAGATGATCGAGGACCCCACACAGTGTGGATTCACAGCGATAACGTCGAGTATGAATATGAGGGCACTAACATTGAAGTATACAATCACTGGGAAGGGATAAAACCTCAAAAGAAGAAGAGGAGGGGAAAATCCCTGCCTAAGCGCAAGAGAGCCTCAGATGCAGACCCAGCAGTGGACTCGGATGCGGATACATCGGACGAAGGACGCCCTAATCCACTTCTGGAAAAACGCAAGCGAATCAACGACGATCTGCCAAGCAAACGAACAAGACGCAGCAAGACAACCCATACAGACTTAGACACAGTCTACATACTTGGCGATATCAATGATGATCACTGTCTACTTCACAAGGGGGTAGCTTACCTGCTCGACGATGTCCACGAGGGAAGCCCTGTTGGATCAAAGGAAGACGTTCTCTCCCAGCTTCAAGCGCTGTATAACAAAGCAATCGCGGAAGGAAAGAATGACAATCTTGCCCTAGTCAAGAACCCTAGGGAACCACGAACCTTCCATGAGGCACTGCGAGACTACAATGCACCCATCTGGATCCGAGCGATGATGGGGGAAATGGAAAGCCACATCGAGAATGGAACATGGAAACTAGCCGTTCTCCCTGATGGGAGGAAGGCACTTACTGCCCGATGGGTATTTAAGCTTAAATACGACGGTGACGGGAAGGTGGACCGCCTCAAGGCTCGCCTAGTCGCACGCGGATTCCAACAAAAGGAAGGCATTGACTACGAAGAGACGTTTTCACCTGCAGTCAAATCAGACTCCTACAGAGTAATGTTCGCAATAGCTGCAGCGCTTGGATGGAACGTACACCAATACGACTTCAAGACAGCATTCCTCAACGGAGATCTGCTTCAACGCCTGTACATGAGAGCCCCAGATGGTGTCCCGACCAAGAAGGGACATGTCCTAGAACTGATCAAGACACTCTATGGACTGAAACAAGCACCGCGAGCTTGGTACGACAAGCTTCGACAAGCCCTGATCACCGATGGGTGGCGAGTCCTCACAAGCGATTCATGCGTCTTTGCACATGACGACAAGAACCTCTACCTAGGAGTATGGGTAGATGACATCACCATCACTGGCCCAGACACAGCCAAGTTTGAGGACTTCGAACACAGCATTGGTCAACAGTTCAAACTACAGGCGATGGGCCCATGCACTTACTACCTCGGCATGAACGTTAAGCAAGCCCAAGGTTCTATTACGCTCAATCAATCCAAATACATCCGGCAGATTCTTGCAAATCACAACGCTGAAAACATCACTCCAGCACAAACACCTGGTGCATTGAAGCTTCTTACGAAGAATGACGGAACCGCCACTGCCGACTTCCGGACTAAATACCAATCCATTGTTGGAGAACTTATCTATCTCGCCAATGGGATCCGCCCAGACATAGCCTTTGCAGCCAGCTACCTTGCCCGATTCTCATCAAACCCAAATACAACACATATGAATGCTGCACGCAGAGTTCTCTCCTATCTATCTGGCACTGTCAACAAAGGTGTACGATACGAGCGAGGCCCACTAAACGCACACGTATTCTCTGACAGCGACCACGGAGGTTGCGAAGACGGCAAATCCACGGGATGCTACATGGTGTTCATCGCCAACGGGCTAGTAGCGTGGAAATCAAAGAAACAGACAACAGTCGCAATGTCCACTGAGGCAGCTGAGCTGATCGCCGCGGTGGAAGCCGCCAAAACCGCAGTATGGGTAAAAATGTTCATCAACGAACTTCGCATTCCAGGAGTCGTAATAGACCAAGTCCCTGTCTACATCGACAACAATTCTGCTCTTGCTCTTACTAAGAATCCAGTCTTTCATGCTAAGACAAAACACCTCGCACTCAAATACCACTGGATTAGGGAAGTAGTCAATGACACTAAGGACATCACGACACATCGCGTTGGAACGAAGGACAATGTAGCAGACATGGGAACCAAGTTTCTACCCAGGGATACTCACGAGCACCTCCTGGAGAAGATGCATATGGTTAATTGATCAACACTTGCAGAGCACAAAGAGTGCACACGAGATCAGGGGGGGAGTTGATTTCCGATCACGTGACACTCACCCGCACCTACCACAGCTTAGTCACTAGCGTAGGCTTGGCTCCCCACGGTCTATATCAAGACCGTAGGGCTCATACATAGATATTATGCATAACATCTATTCAACACCTCTCTGCAAGTTCAACTCTATTTCGCCGCGTCGTGGTGGCCCAAGACCCCCGTAAAGGAGCTGATCGTGTTACTATACTTGGTCATCTGGCTATACATGTGGGACGACGAAGTCGATCAGCCGGAAGGTGCGTATGCCAACAACTTAGAAAAGGCAGAGGAATACCGCTCGTCCACAAGTAGCTTCATCTCGCAATGCTTGCAAAGCCGAGACCATCCATCACCGCCGACATTGTCTTCATGTCACCAGATTGTTGACAGCTTCCGGGATATCGGAAGGCCCCTAGCGGAGTTCTACGAGACAGGTTCGTCGACGTGGCCACGGTGTCGCCTGCTGTTAACAGTGGCTAAGATAAACTTCAACGAGTCATTGACGAAATGGGTCTTTTCATAGCGGACACGAGACGAGAACAGCATTTCCGTTTGAACGATCAGATTCCCAGTGTAGAAGAGTACTGGAGCTTCAGAAAGGGCGCCAGTGCCGTGGGGGTCATTGTCGCCGTGCAAGAGTGAGTAGCGAAGAGTGGTTAACATCGGAGTCTCTGACGATTGGCCAATCAGATATGCACTGCAAATCGTGATAGACGAGGAACTGATGCGCGAAAGTGCAATTCGAGCTATTAGAGACGAGACTATCGTCATAATATCGATGTACGATCCCGCGCTGGTGGCGAAGAACCTTGCTGATACCGCTCGCCTCCAGTGTCAATGACATTCTTTCCTTGAAAAAAGAGATTGTATGTTGATGCAGATCGATGCGCACTCTTGCAACCGCAACTGACAACTAGCTGTTCCAGGAAAAGGGCTGTATCTACAATATCGTGCCAGTGTATTGTGCTGCCGGCTGGACAGTGCAGGCAGCGATGAACCAAACGATACAAGCACTCCGCGAGTCCAAAGCCAGATTTGACGCTGCGGCATCGAGTTTGAGCACCGCCGCTGAGCATGTGACGGATTGGATCGATGGATGCAGATCGCTTTGCATAGGTAATCTGACCTGGAGGTAAACTGTCTGTCCGCTCTTGACACACGCCACACGTGCTGACGCGAGACTGCCACAGTCTTGAGACTGCGAGATACGGCATGAAGCCGCGTACTGTAGCAGAAGACGGCAGTGTGGCCTTTACAATGCATTGAAGATGGACGGCCGCAGTCCTACGAGATATAAGCAAGAGTCTCAACAGATTGAGACGGCTGTTGATTTGGTACTCAGCGCCCAAGATAGCCGAAGTATGTAAGCAATTAGACGTCATTGAGTTCTTAGATTACAAGCTTACGGCAAGCATCACCGGGCTGTAACAGTAACTTAGATTACATGAAACAAGATATATGCAAACACGGAGATGCATTCGAATCTTCTTCTTTTGCTTTTCCGCCGTTTGCATAGTCCTGCACGACTTAGAATAGCATCATTAGTGTCACAAAGCATATAACATCCGTCTCTGGGTGCAGGAAGTCCCACCGCGCAGGAAAATTTTGCTACTTAGGTCCGTAATCTCTCGGCCCTACAATATACTAATCTGTAACCGCGGAGGTGTGGAGTCACATGACCTCCTATTGTAGTAGGCACTGCCCGATGGGCAAGTGCACTTACCTCTGAGCTGGGAGCTTCTGTACACAATCAGAACACAACACGACAACAGATAGCAATACAAGCGTTGATCCGCAGCACCCAATTGACACTGCCCCCAAGTAGTTACATAATCTTATCGTCAGACACAATCGTTCTTCGAAAATAATGTCTCCTAGAACATACTATGCTATAGGTAAAATACCTCTCTATCTCGTGACCCAATCAGATTGGAATGGCTTTACGCCCTGGCAACAACGTGCTTAGGCTTCACCTTCTATGGCTTGGAGGTCCTAGAAATGTAGCTTACGATCTAATTAAAAAGGCGTTTCTACGCTTCATAGATTCTGTCGACCACTGGTAATTCTGTCTGGATTCATCCGCGTCGGCCGTGCAAAGACACGCCAAGAGGTGACTGACTGAAGCGAGCTTAACTTACGTGAGCCGGGACCAAAACGCCATCGCCAGCCAAGGTATTGCAAATTATGCTAATCCAAATGTAGCACTGAGTCGCGTTCTATCGATCAGAGCAAGTGCAGCAATGTGGAGTTGCCATCAGCACGCATGTACAGAACAGCAAGTCAGTGGCCGACTACTATTTAAAAGCCATGTTTGGTTCATTATTATGTGTCGGATGTGGGAGCACAGGGCAGACATAGATGAGGCAGAAGGTTGTTGTATTGAGAGAGCAGTATAGAGCGATTATATACACAACCAGGATGAGTAAGCAGGTGACTAGCAGAGTCACGTGAAATGTAGTTCACAGTGTACCGTGTGAACTGAGGTGCCAGGCTGACATTATGCTGCCTTCCGATTAGCACAATCATCAGCAAGTATCGATCGACTCTTAGCAACGAGATCAATTGGGAGTCATGGGGTCAAGACAATTCACTGGTGTTATTACTTTTCTCGAGAATGTCGAGTGGCGTATAGAAATCATTCTTCTACTGTAAGCCCAGGGCACCTTGCACGGTCACGTGGATTATCCACCAGCCAATCAGCCCACCACTTCATGTATATAAACCTACGTCACAGACCTCTCGATCATCAGATCACTACACAATACATCTTACATCATATATCAACCGCCCTTTTGCTTACATCTACATTATCGTAGCTTGGCAGCGTACAGCGGGCGAAAAACTCTGCGTTATTGAGCACCTGCTTTATTGCCGAATTTACTGAGCGGAACAAGTCGCTCCGCAGCCATGATTGTGACCAATTGCACAGATTGCTGTTTCCGCCCTCGTGCTTTCTGAGCGCATCCAACTCTTCAAGAGCATCGCAGAAGCTGGTCTCGCTGGTTTTGTATCCTGGTCGCTGCAGTATCGATAGCTGGTGAAATGCTGGCCTCGTGTTTATCCCTTGCGCGAATATCGACGTTGTCTTGGAAATTGTATAGAACACACAATACGGTTCCGAAACTGCTTTGACATGGAAGTACCTGGTTATCGGCTATACAAGCGTGATATATGCAAAATACCTTAATCAAGCAACGCCCTAGACCCAACATAATGAACTAATAACCTCGACTGCAATTTGTGACGGAATACCCGCAACAGCTCAGCAACGTACTCATCCCGTGATGCGTTCTGCACCTATGGTAGGGAGTGTGGACATACTCCTTCTCTTGGATCGGTCGTTATGTCAGAAGCCAGAAAGACCCCCCGTAGCACCCCAGACGCTTCCAGTAACGAAAGTCTTGTCCCCAGTAGCAAGATCCACATACAGCGGGGCTACCTCGGCAGGCATCTCCAGGCGTGGACTTGGATAACTAGACAGCAGTCCTTTGAGCACAGATTTGTCGATGCCTGCCGAGACCAGAAACGGCGTGTAGACAAGCCCAGGGGCGACTGCGTTAACGCGGATGCCGCGTTTAGCCAGCTGCTTGCCCAATGACTGCGTTATGGAAACGATGGCGGCTTTGCTCGCAGCGTAGTCGACAAACGACGCGGCTGGATTGCTCGCAACGATAGAAGCGGTGTTGATGATCGAAGAGCCAGGCAAAAGGAGAGGCACCGCTGCGCGGGTGATGTACAGATTAGCGTAGACATTCGTTCGAAACACGCGATCTAGCTGGGAAGATGAGAAATCGGAAATCTCTCTGTATTCTGGCCCAAACATAGGGCCTACGAAGCTGCACACAGGCCGAGTCAGTCTCACTTTCCATGCTCGTCAAAAGGTACGCACCCTGCATTGTTCACAACCAAGTCCAGGCCGCCAAGTGCTGCATGCGCTCGGTGAACTACATCCGCGCAGAACGTCTCATTCATGAGGTCGCCTGGGATCTTCTCCACCTCCAGGCCCTCTCGTGACAGGAAGTCGCTCAGTGCTTGGGCATCGGCTTCTTCGCCTGGGAGGTAGGTGATAGCTATGCGGGCACCTTCGCGCGCGAATGCAATGCTGATCGCACGGCCAATACCAGAGTCTCCACCCGTGATGAGCGCGCGACGCCCTGCAAGACGATTGGTACCATGGTAGCTGCTTTCGCCACAATCGGGTTGCGTCAAGAAAGAGGACTGGAGGATGGGCCAGGATGGCGCCGGAATTGATATTTTATCCAGGCTTAAGAATGGGATTCGAGGATCTCTCAAATTCTGGCTTGCTGTCATGACATGAACGCCATCTGTCCTGGCGAGGGCACAGCTGTAGCCAGCGAAGGCCAACAAGTTATACCAATAGAGCATTTTGGAAGACTTTTGATTCGTGGGCAATATCAAGCGTTGAGACCACTGCATTATGGCTAGGACGTAGCGGATATAATAACGCGTCCAGGCAACGCAGTTGCGAGACTATTTGCGAGCTACTTCCGCTGGATTATTTGCATGATCATGGCGGACCAGCAGTATGACTCTGATCACTATCAGCGCTGATGGCGAACTTACGTTGCTATGCTAGGCGCGGAAGCTCTCTTACGCTCTGGGATCTAATATACACGATGCTACGTTTATGCCTCTGTGCCGTCGTCGGTGTACAGTAGGAAGATCTGCATGCCTCGAAAAACGAGCTAGCTCGTTTTCACGATGAGATCTGTCTGTTGATGTGACAAGCTTACCCTACGATGCAATGCTGACATTACCTGATCAAGACTGCAGCATTTACAGTACATGTATTCAGGACTCTAGAGAGCAACAGAGAAACGCAAAGGTCGATTGGTCATCAGAATCACGTGTCTAACCGTTCAACTTAGTAAGACAGTGCTTATGCTTACATCTAAACCATGTATATACACCAACTAAGCGCATATTTTCTGTGTTCAATCTGTATACAGTATGACCGAAGTGCACTGCTTATCTTGCAAAGCCACGAAAGTCACGGAATATGGTGCTTGTGATGACAACACGTTCTGCAAAATATTTGCTCGCGAAGAGACAGCCGGCATCTACCCCCGCTGGATGAGTAATGTCAGTCGTCACTCAAAAATGTTGCCTCTGACGATGCTGATATTGCGTAAGGCAAGTAGGGTGCGAAAATGGGCTCGTAATCTACCTAAATGCCGGACGGAGCCACCCAAGGCGAATTGACATTCGGATTGTCTTCCACTGTGCCCGTGTGCGTCAGCGTGTCATCGCACTCTCCACCTCCAGTTGGTCCGATATGGTTGCAGTGAACCTCTGGGCGATACCGGACCATAAGCTCATGCACGCTGACACACGAGGTGTTCATGCCAAGCTCGAAACTCTGCCTTATGCGGATCTCCTCGGTCAGGAAGCGGTAAGAGCGTGCTAGCCGTCGTACTGCTGGTTCATAGCACGACAGTGCCTCTCGTGCGCATCGCATATCGAGCCGACAATTTTGTGGACCGTCGTCGCGGTGGCTTCTTCGACGGTTCCACCCAGGCTCAATACAAGCGTCTGGAACAGGTTTCCAACCCATTTGAAGACGACGTCGTGCTGCGTCGTCCCGAGATTTGAGTTACAAGTCATCCAAGTGTTGATCACTACTGGCAGAGAAGTATACTGAAACTCCGGAACGGTGCAATTGACGGGAGTCGTGGCTGCGGCAATGTTTTTCAGCACCGCAAATTGATCACACTCGTGAGGCTGCCCAATGATAGAAACGTAGTCTGAGGGCATGAAGAAACCAAATATGTACTCGGTATTGAGCTCCCTGCCAGCGAATGTACGGAGATCCGATACGCAGCCTAGGACTTAAAGCATTCGTATGACAAGCGGAACCACTTGCGTCTTCGGCAAAGATCGTTGACTCGGCTTCCTTGACGTTGTGGGGCACAATCCATCTATTGTAGAAATCGTGCTGAAGCCGCCAGAGCTCCGCGTAGCCCAAGTCGGGTGCGTCGATGGTCGAGCTCGGTGTCGTGGCGAGGAGGACGTAGATGATGAAGATCATTGTGCTTCAGATGCGCGAAGTCTGCCATCACCACTTACGGAACGACATCTCCTATATGCCCCTATCCAGACGTCATATGTCCGTGTTAGTGGCAGGAAGCGGTTACAAAAGTTTACTAGCAAGGCATCCTGGGCCGTACAAAACCACCAAGTCAGCAAGTACTATCCCTCCACGTGTGCCGGAAAACCCTGCGTACCGGAAAGCTACCTATATTTTGCATCACAATAATGTCAACATATGTCAAGAGACTCTGAAACTCTCGGAATACACTGTGCGCACCTTAGCC
>QVXC01000332.1:0-37782 GCA_003501895.1 Phaeosphaeria sp. A1 3.1a
CCCACAACCCGCCCTCCCGTCCCGTCCCAGCCCTCACATTCACCACTATAGTCCCTCCTCTGCAGCAATAAGCTACCAGGGTATATATATCAGCCATCGACAGCGTGCTCGACTTCCCTATTGCAGTAGGGCGCCTTACTCGAAGCAGGCGGGATGCGGCGACGAGGCGTGTGGGAGTGGAGATGTGCGGCATGGACCAGGGGTTCTGAACTTGCGGGAGGTGCAGACGGGTGTTAGGATGCAGAATGTGTGTGAGTGTGAGGGAGTGAGGAATGGAAGCGTTTGGAGAGCGGTGGGGAGTTTTTCCTCGAATGAGAGGGAGGGGATGGGGGGAGGTGAGGTGAGGTGAGACGGGAGGGGTTCGAAGTTTGGAGGGAGATGGTTTGGGGGTGCAGGTTTTTTGGAGGGTGGGAGGAGTTGGAGAGTTTCTAATTCCCTTTGATGTAGAACAGCTATTCACAGCCCTACATCTTCACCATCATCGTCATCATAATCATACATTCTTACACTTTTCTTCGTCCACGATCACTTCCCGTATTCCCAGCTGCGGAGAATCCTGCAACCCAGCAAAAGCCAGCAATTACCCACGTCGTGGTTCGACCGTCCGCAACACCTGTCAAAGGCCATTTAAACCCTGTCTTTGCGTCATGTCCTGCAGGTACGTCGTTTCATGGCTTCTTCCACGTTGCTAAAATTAGCTGCACACGGGAAAAGAAAGGAAATTCTACAAGGCACCTGGTTAATTGGCACGTTTTACCCCATCCGTGCAGTCTGGCTTATTGAACTATACTTGCGGCTCTTATGAATAATTTCTCGTGGGTGGGAAATGAGGTAATTCAAACAAAAGTTGGAAAAGTCCAAGTTCTGTTGGTAGTCAGCGGACCCGCCGAGTTGTTGGAGAACAATTTGCGGTCGTGTTGTTGAGTGAGACACGCGGTCGTTGCGGCGATACTGAGATGACAGGTGCGGAACACGAGGTTGTGCATTCGGCTGTTCCGGAGGAACTGTGCCGTCGGATCAGATCAGTCGTATTGTCAGAGCCGCAATCGCTTGGTCGTTGGAGGGGTTTGAGAGACACGGCAAAAGAGACACGGAGTAAAGTGGCGTTTCCGCGCAATTTTGGATACTCGTTTTGCGCATTGGGGCAATTTCCTTTCTTTGCCTTAAGGTGCGCATTTTTCTGCTTGTTTATGCTGCTAGAAACATCGTTGAGGCAGGACGGAACCTCTGGCTTTGAGTTCCTCATGAGTATGCACGATGCGCCATGTCGCGTTGCCGGGATGGACGGTCCGTCATCCTCGTTAGCACGCAAGAGTTGACGCAACTCTACCTGCAGAAGAATCGAGATGCATGTCCAAGTCGCAGCGAAGTTGGCAGACCTAGTTAACGCTCAAATAGAGAGCTCTGTGACGTAAGGTAGCTTACACAGTATGTGTAAAGCTATCGGTGAGCAATGCCGATGACGAATAAGGCCTGCATACACAGGCAAGGAATGCCTGGATTTACCACGTTACGTACCAGGAATGTCGCAGTTGTGAATGAGGCGACGGGAAAGGCTTCAGGCAATTCTGACTCGAAATGCGACCGAAAAGGCGACAGCGCACCGTTAGATGTCGTCTGAGTCGTGAACGCGTGTTTGCGAGTCGCTGGCCTCGGTGTCTCCCGGGGCCAATGCTGTCAGTGAGCACGGTGTCTGGGCGCTCTAGGCCTGCATTTCTCAGAGGACCGGCGGCATGGAGAAGATACGACGATAGGAACTGCGACTCGTAATATCGAGGGACTGAAACTGCAATGGTCGGCGAATCATCATGGCACGAGTCGTTGCACCTGTCATGGACTCTTAGACAATATCGCGGAGCAATTGTGCGTTGCATGGGCGGGGTGAATCAACGTCCCTGATACGCTACTGCGTAAAAGTACATCAAATATCCTCCAGCACTTGTCTTGCTGAATAAAGGCTTGTAGTGGAGTTGTGGCATGACAACTACGATTTCAAGTTGTCAAAATCTCGTACCTCGAGTCGATCAGCAACAGCAAGTATTGATTTGGACGTCCTTGACTGGCGACACCAGGAAAAACACACCATCAAGGGCCCAGTCGCGTCCACCATGGTGCTCGAGTGCTCCACAGTCGTAAGGCTCGCCATCATTTTGGATTCATGGAGTCAATAGTCTGTCCCCAGGTTACTGCGGTGAAGACCATGCCAGTTGTGCTCGGTATTGAGTCGTAGTGTTTGGCCTGCCGCCCTGTGTTACTGTGATTGTGACGGGCTAGCAGCAATCACCCTTGTCTGAGCGACGACTCGTCAGCCTTGGTCCTTGGCGGAACGCACATCACATGATGAGCTTGAAGCAATCAATACAGCGGTCACCCCGTGCCTCGGCATTGCGATAAGGTCAGCGTGCACGGTGTAGTGTGCTGAACCATAACGTCGGATAGGAGAATTGTGGGGACGGCGTGGGCGTGAAGCTGGATATTGGGCACAGACCAGGTCTCACGGCAGGTCTCACGGAAATACCGGTTGTAATTGGCTGAGACAAAAGCGTTGAGGTCCAGGAACGCTTCGAGGGCTTGAGATCTTTTGAATTTGTGAGATTGCCGAACGCCTGGCCATGCTACGAGTAGCGCGAGCTGTGAGCGGAGTGCTGTGAACCTATACTCAGTGGTCAGCTTTGGGGTACTTGCGGTTACCATTGTAAACCTCCGTAGCTCTTACGTTGTGGCTGCTATCCTATTGTTTCAGATCCCATGTGGTTTAGCGAAATTGGTGGGGCCAATCACCGGAGGGCCTTCCGAGGAAGCATCGAGACTCGAGAGATTCGAGAAAGCTTATGTCATGTTGAACGAGCTACTAGAAACGCAAAATCAGACCATTTTGTTATGCTTCGCTCGCGATGTCGGAAGCCCTCTCAGCTCGGCGCAGGACATTCGTTGTTCGCGGGCGAAGGTGGTCGGCTTGTGAGATGAACTCAGCGAAGTCACATATCAGGGAAAGCAACCGACCACTGGAGCTCAATGATTTGTTCCCGACTGCTAGCAAGGACGATACCACCTCTTGGCTACATGATGCTCAAGAAGTGAGTCTAGGGTTTGGTTTGTCGTCTAGTCCAGATACGAGCGCCTCCATGAGACCGAGAATTAGTGTTACAGTCCAGCACGATGTAGCGCCCATGGCATCGTCCATCGATCATGAACGCGTAGCATGGATGCTCGGAACACGGCATTGCCACCTCGAGAATGGTTTCCGCGAATGTTGAGTCGCTGCGACGGAAGACTTTAGGAGATGCATATTGGCTTCCCGGGTTGGGATCCGCGCATGGTTGACTTGATCCACTCCATCGGAGCATGCGGGAACACTAAGTTGTGATAGTTGTAGATCGCAAGGCTTTCGCTCCGAATATCACAGTTGCTTTTTCGTGGCCCTTGTCGAGCCGCCCCAAGCTCCAAGTACTGATTGATGCTCTGGGAACGAAGATGATGAGCGGGAAGACTCGTGCAAAGTCGCAGAGCAGACCCCATATGGAGTAACGCCAAATAGAGTTGCGGGTAGAATTCCACGAAGCCGCATGTTGAACAAACGGCAACCGCTGGCTTGGCGAAGAATGGGGAATAATGGAAAAAGCTGACGGTCGTTGTCGGCAAATCTAGCTAGAATTGATGCCAAGCGGTGCGGCTACTGAGTAGCCGCAGGAAGGCGCTCACTAGACGTGATCGGGGAGACTTTATAGGTGCGCCACGTTCAAAGAAGCAATGCTATGCGCCTCCAGTCCAGATCACTTTGTAGTTATCGTATGGTTGGAACTTTGCGTGGGGTGATTCCAGACGAATACGGTAACATGAGAGGAACAGTTGTCCGTATTCGATCATGAAGCATCCCGCTAATCAAGCGTGGAGGCCTTGTTTGGAAGATAGGTTGTAGGTCGTCAAGCTGCGATGCTGCCCAAGTTGGTTCCTACTGTCTAGAAAGCCGAGTTCAATGGCCTGCCACATCTGTCATCAGCCAAGGTAGAGACTTGGGGGCGCGTTCAATGATGCTGCCCTGGACGTTCTTGATGGAGAACTCAGCAGGTGGTTATATCCATATGAAGAAGGTAGGAGGATTGATCGGGACCACTGCTCCCATCCCTGCAAACACAACTTCGCTTCATGTGCGATATGCTCAAGGATGCAACAGGTCGCCGTCCAGAACTGCACGATCGTCGCTCTCATCACAGAGCACCACCTTGCAGGATCCGAAGTGGGCCATGGGCAACCAACAGCACGACGGAAACCCCTTGCCGGGTCCTATGACGTCGGTGAAGCCAGGAAGATGGGAACTGCTTTGAGGATGCCGTGGTGGCAGGAAGGGCTGATGCATGGACGCAGCGAGGGCGTTCTCGATTCCTGGAGTGCTTGTTGGTGTGCAATCCGTGGGATATTGAAGGCTTGCAGTGCCGCAGCCGCGTATTTGGCTTTTTGGGTCAGCAGCCAATAGGTTGTAATGGATGAAATACAGGGGGCCAGACGGGGCGTGATTGGAGGCGTCGGGCGTGGCACCCGGGGAGCGTGTGCCGTTCCGCGCAGGTACTCGTACTTTTCGAGGTTACGCGCAGCTCGAGCCAGGGTTGATCTTTTACCACAATTAGACGCGTCGAGGCTGCAGGAGGTCGCGCTCTGGCGCGTGCCCTGCGGGTCCCTTTCATGCGGCCGCCTGCACTCGCTGTGCCGATAACGTGGAGCGTGGGAGGTCACAGAGCACACGCATGCATTGGGCGTGAATCGTGGTGCTGCGTGGTCGAGGTCGAGGTCGAGGTCGAGGTCGAGGTCGAGGCGTGTGTGCATAGCGAAGACTCGGAGAGTGATCCCCAGACGGTTTGTTTTGATCGGGCGCGGTCCGCCTCGGCTGGAAGAATACACGCGAGCTCCAGTCCCAACGTTATGATAGCAGCACATAAGGGCCATTATGGCGAGCTGTGCAAGGGCTCGCAGCCGGAGCGAAGACACTGGCTGCTCCCCGGGCACGGGCTGCTGGCGTGCGAATCGGCCTCGTTCATGTTGGGTACGACGCCGCAGACCCACCAACCGCACTCCCTGAAGACGCATCCCTGCCGCGGCCCCTGGCATGCCTGTCACCTCACCAAGCTTTTCCTCATGTCGACCGCGCCGTGGCATCCTCCGTCGCGAGCGATAATATCGCCCTGCGCTGCCGTTGAGCGGAGACGCACCTGCTCTCCTCCATTTCCTCTGCCCTGCTGTGCTGTCTGTGAAGACGGCGTGTTGAGTGCAAACACACATTGTTGTCGTCGGACTGGTTGCATTGGCACAACCACTGTTTGTTTTTTGGTCGCTACTTCCTCGCTCGGGCCGCGACTTCCCCCAACGACGTTTGGCAGGCACCCCACGCACGCTCCTTACACAGTTCGCTGCACGCACAAGGGCTGGGATTGACCCTTGCTGTCTCCGCATCCTTCGCGCGAGCTGCAGCTGCCCGTAAAGTGTGACACTTCCGCATTCTTCGACTGCCCTTCTCCAACACCTGGATCCATCGACGAGAAACAGACAGCGTCTGAGCTCCTCTGCCCGCTCTGCCTGAGCACGCTGCCCACCTCACCACGCTGCGTCACGGAAACGGCGCCTGTTCCACCATTTCATACTCTGCGCCGGCTCCGCTTTGGTACCGCCCTGTCTCATTACAGCCTCAGTCTGCCGCCCTGCAGCCCCAACCGGCAATCCACTTCACCTCAGAATCTGTCACTCGCTGCACTTTGTCACAGCTGTCCCGCGTCCAGTTGTCAGGCACACGTCCAATTGCTGCCACGGGTACGTATTCTTCCGTTTGCTGCCTCGTTCTTCTCCGCATACTCAGGCACGCCTGGTCGCCTGTCATCGCCGTCATCGCTGTCATTCCTCGCTTCTGTTTTGTACACAATAATAACGTATGCCCAGCCCACAACCTCAACGACAGCCGTCTCTCTCACCTCTGGCGAAACTTACCACTTTTACAGCATCCTTGTGAGCCAATTGACGGTCGGCACCGCGGTCCGACCCTCGTCACCAATCTATCTGGATTAGATGCTCTCTACGTGAACCAGCCAAGCTGCAACAGCTAACCGGTGGACCATTCCAAACTTCATTGCGCGTGCGCAAACCATCTCTTTCCCCCCTTTGCCTTCATCATGTCCGAGTGGCAATTCGAACATGAGGGCATGGACAAGCACTCCAGTGCCGTGGTTGCGCCTCTGAACATCCAAAAGTCGCCCAAGAGGTCTCGAGTCGGCGCATACGCGCACAGCCGACATTCGTCTCGAGGGTCTCATTCGATTCGGTCGCAATCGCAAAACCAGATCTCGCCGCCATTGACGCCCACAGCTTCCAACGAAATCATGGCCCAGCTATCTCCTCAACAACCTGTATTCCACAACTATCTCCGCGCCTTCTACCACTACAATCCCAGCTCCACTGTTTCGTCATCGACCGATGAGTCTTCCATAACGGTCGCAATCAAGCAGGGCGATGTGATCCTTGTGCACTCTGTACACCCCAATGGCTGGGCCGACGGCACTCTCCTGGCCACAGGCGCCCGGGGTTGGTTACCAACCAACTACTGCGAACCCTACGATCATCCTGCAGTCCGGAACCTCTTGAATGCTCTTACCCACCTCTGGGATCTTGTTCGTGATGGCGAGAACGGAGATCTGTTCGCCTTCACCAAGCAAGACTATGTGAGGGGCATGATCTCGGGAATCCGATTCTTCCTCGTAAGTCAAACGCGAACCAGCCCATCTCTTCATAAACTGATAGATGTTAACAACTATTAGGAGAGGACAAGCTGCCTTTCCCGAGATTCACGTCTCATAGTTGCACACATTGGTCTTCGGCGAATGCGCAAAGGCCTGTTAGGGGACCTCTCAACGCTCGTCAAAACTGCTAAAAAGCTGCAAGAAACAATGCAATCGGATGCCCAGTCTGTCCCTGTTTACGACTACATGGACGAGCTTGTGCTCAAGTCTTTCAAACTTGTCACAAGAGCGGTCCGCTTCCTCGATATTTGGGCGACAGACGCCGTATCACTCGCGTCGTTTGAGCTAGGCGATGCGACCCTTGGGAGACCACTAACGCCACCATCTGACAACGCTGTGCAACCACTACCGTCACCACATCAATCAGCTCAGGTCAGCCTTCTAGCGAATGACAATGAGTCTCACGCTGCACAAGGACCCTTTTCTCTGCATGGGGACTCGCCGACGACTCAGCCACCACGCAACCTCAATCGCCTTTCCGTCGCTTTCTCCTTACCATCCGAGTCGGATTCTTTGCAGCCGCAATCTCCCACGCTTTTCTCTCCCACAAACATCAAGCGTCAGTCCATAACCCATCGATTGTCCTATACTGGAAAATCACAAGCGCCTCGTTCTGGAGATCTCGCATCAGATCGACTTGTTGCAGCTCAAGACGCCTTTTTGGGCTTTATTGGGTCGTTCATCGGCTTGCACTTGCAATCACGGTCTTCAGAGGAGCTAGCCTACATCACCCAGCAGTCGGTTATTGCGTGTCGCAAGCTCCTCACAGTTGTTGAGGAGGTATGGGAACGCGACGGACGAAGGTCCAAAGAACTTGAAGAGGCACGCGACACAATGTATGCACGACTGACTGAACTCGTACAAGCAACAAAGGATATGTTCAGCACCGTGGATGCTGACGCTCAGAATGACCTGGTCGCACCAGAAGCCGGCAAGCAGATTGTCGCAGCTGCCACTAGCTGTGTACGATCGGCTGGCGAATGCGCCGCAAAAGCCCGCCAAGTCATCGAGCGAATTGGTGATTTTGAGTTTGAGACTATCGGACTGGGACTGTCAGACGAGATTTTCCAGACGCTGCCAGAGAGCAATCATGACGACAAGGCCATATCACAGCCAACGAAGGTGATGGATCCGATAATAGAGACCGACAAGCCACTACCAGCCACTCCTCTTGAGGATCGACAGGTACCACCGCCCCTCGTCATTTCAGAGTCGAAACCTCTGCCAGAGGTACCGCAACCTTCGCCTTTGGATGCTCATAGGTTGAGCCTGCAACCTAACATGGCTGCTGTCATCGTTGAAAGCCCCACTGCAATCTCGTTCAGGTCGTCGAGGTCATCTATTCCGCCTCTCAACACGCTGCCAACGCCAATTCTACCTCCAGGATCGGCTGAGACTCTGGAAAGCCCACTGAGCGCCGTCTCGACACTGGCAAAGACAGACAGTGTACACGCTTCGGGGACCGACACAAGCAGCACCTTCCACTTCAGTATGCGCGACACTGGAAGTGTTGTGTCACACACCTCTACCCGTGCTACCACACCCGACAACTCGCCCTTGAAGACTCGCAGCTCACAGACATTTGTCAGCAGCTTCGGTAGCTCCTCCGAGCTTCGTTCGCTTGCCAGTGAAGACCTGGCAGCTGGCGAGGAGCATCTCCTCGAGACCACATATGTACATGAGCTTGTCTACAACAAGGAGGGCCAGATCTCCGGTGGCTCTCTACCAGCCTTGGTGGAGCAACTCACCACTTATGAGACGACTCCCGACGTCGTCTTCGTGACGACCTTCTATCTCACATTCCGTCTCTTCACTACACCCGTCGAATTAACACAGTGCCTAATAGACCGATTCGACTACATTGGAAACAGCCAGTCGGTCGGTGTACCCGTCCGCCTCCGAGTCTACAACGTCTTCAAAGGCTGGATCGAGAGCCACTGGGCGAGTGAGAGCGATTCCGTCGCTCTGGGACTCATCTTGTCATTCGCCACTGGCAAGCTCCGTGAGGCCATGCCTGCTGCTGGTAAACGCCTGGCAGAGCTCACCTCGAAGGTCACTGAAGTACGAGCGGGAGCGCTAGTACCTCGTCTAGTCTCCTCGTTTGGAAACCCCGGAGCATCCAATGCACTTATTCCAGCGGACGGCAACGTTCCATCTCCCGTCGTTAGCAAGAGCCAGCTTAACGCACTTCGCAACAGCAAGGACGGCAAGGCGCAATGCACCATTCTGGACTTCGACCCCCTCGAGCTGGCTCGTCAATTCACCATTATCGAGTCTAGACTCTTTTGCTCGATTCAAGCCGAGGAGCTTCTGGCTTTGGAATGGACCAAGAAGTCAGACTCCAAAGCAGTCCACGTCAAGGCCATGTCAACTCTGTCTACTGATCTAGCCAACCTTGTTGCAGATACGATCCTTCATCTGGAAGACGCAAAAAAGCGCGCAGCCATCATCAAGCAATGGGTCAAGATTGCAGCAAAGTGCCTCGAGTTGAACAACTACGATTCACTGATGGCTATCATCTGTTCCCTCAATTCATCCATGGTCATGCGTTTGAAGAGGACATGGGAGCTTGTCTCAGTGAAGACCAAGGCGCGATTGGAAGAGTTGAAGGCCGTTACCGACGTTGGCCGCAACTACGCTGTCCTTCGCCAACGTCTGCATAACCATGTCGCGCCTTGCATACCGTTCGTCGGTATTTACCTAACGGACTTGACCTTCATCGACGTCGGAAATGGCACTACTCGCCAGCTGCCTGGTGAATCTGGTCAAGACAGCGTCTCAGTTATCAATTTCGACAAGCATATGAAGACGGCGAAGATCATTGGCCAGCTCCAATCTTTCCAAGTGCCGTATCGCCTTGCTGCTGTACCGGAGATGCAAGACTGGATGGAGGCTCAGATAAAGCGTGTCCGTTCCAGTGACCACGCCAACGTTCAGAGCTATTACCGCCGTTCACTGCTCCTAGAGCCCCGTGATCCTCAACACTCCGCGCGAGGCTCGCCTTCAATCGACAACAGTGCCCAGAGCACTTTCACAGCCGACAGTCGGACGAACTCGAGGGAGAAGTTCGACTTCCTCAACTTCAACTTCTCTACAAACAATCTCAAAACTTCCTAGACCACAACAGCGCGCTTCAATGCGCCCTAATTCGCTTCTTTCGCCACCCTGGATGGACACAAGTACCACACAGCAGGATGCGCATACCATACACTCTTACCCGGCTCTTCGCCATGGACATACTTAATGTTTGTGTTTTACTGCATCTAGTTCTTTCCATGTCACGGCCGTCCACGATACCAATGCTTTGCTTATTCTCTTTGTTTTATACCACTGGGAGATTTTCTTTTGGGGGCATTACTGGTGTGCCACAGGAGGGCGAAATTCTTCAGATATCTCATTGGCATTTTGGATCTTCAATTGGCAAAAGATCACTGGCGTTGAAAAAGTTCGTGGACCTCCAGGCATGGCAGGCAAACGGGAATACTCGCCTCGAGCGATCAAAAGCATTGGGATAAAGCCAGGAAAGCAAGCTCTGGGGAGCTATTGTATAGTCATTTACCAATGTGCAGAGTCTGTGTCTGTAATATCAGCATGAATCCAACATTTCAAGCCACATACATCTCCTCTGCCCTAACGTGTTGCCTGCGAACAAGCCCATACATACTGAGTGGCTTCCTACCAGCACGAACTAACTCATTAGCTCCACCATGCCCCGCCTAGGTACACAACACCCCTCCGATCCCGCACCCCAACGTTACACACAAACTCACACACACCCACATCCCGACCCTTACAATGCCTCCCTCCCAAGAACTCCTCATCGACGTGCGCTCCCCCGTCGAATTCGCAACCGGGCCCCTCACCTCCGACATCGCGCCCACCGTCAATATCGAGTACCAGTCCATCGCCCAGCTGCCAGAGATCTACGCCGCGCGCGGCATCAACGTAAACAAGGATGACCACATCACGCTGTACTGCCGGTCGGGGCGACGGTCGAATATCGCGATGAATACGCTGCGGAGTATGGGGTATGGGAATGTGAGGGATATAGGCGGGTTGGAGGTGGCGAGGGGGGTGTTGGATAGGGAGGAGGTGGGGAGGCAGTTGGAGGGGATGACAGGGGATGTGGGAGGGGAAACGGGGGAGAAGGGGGTTGGGGGAGAGAAGAAGGGGAGTGGGGATGGGAAGAGGCATGAGAGGGCGAAGAGTTTTGGAAAGTTGGTGGAGGGGTTGAAGGGGTTGGAAGAGTGAGGAGTGAGGCTGGAAGGCCATTTTGATGTCCAGTAGTATATCTACAGGTGGAAGGAAAGTCTATGGGTGTATGTATGGGGTGGCAAGGGCAGCTTGCTAACAAGTGCTGCAGTCGATCACCCGTGTTTTTCATGCGCGTGCCGCTTTGCGCCGGTGGTCTGGCTATGTACAACCGCCTACGTTGAAGATTCAGCCTATGCGATTTTTGAAATCCTGCAGGTCCAAGGTGTCGAGGTCTTGAGGTCTTCCTTTGCGCGCTGGAGTCGGGTTCGAAGACTTCTACCACAATCGCCATGCTGCATGCTGTCAGTATCTGCGAATCTAGACGAGGAGGCAGCATAATTGCATGGGACAAGCTTACCGGCGAGAGAAGTCGCAGCAGACAAGGAGACAATAGCCAGCGTGGAGCTGACAGCAGACCCCGACGCTCCAGGCATCGTGCCAGTAGGAGCCGCACCCGATGGGCGAGCTCCTCCATTAGGACCGCCTCCGATTTGACCACCACCTGCGTTCTCCACACCGCCATTGCCTGTCAAAGACGCTGCTGCAGAGGCGTTGTACGATGCGCTAGTATCCACACCAAATGCGAGCCAGCCAAACACACCGTCAGAGACGTTGTCGCCAAGCAGCACATACTCGATGAACGGATCAGTGTTCTCAGCTTCCCCCTCCAAGATCATGTCGTCGGCATTAGTCGTCAGTTCTTGTGTGTTGGTCGAGTACGGTGCTTCCTTCTCCACGAGCGAGATGAGGTCCTGGTCGAAGAACATCTGGCCAACGTGCGTGATATGGCCGCCAGTAATGGTCTTGTTGGAGTTCTCGGTTGCGTTGAAGGTGGACATGACGTGGATGTGGGTCTACAAAGTCGATGTCAGTCAATCGGACGAGAGAAGAAGATGGGGGAAGACTTACTGCCCGCCCAGTGTAGTGTCCAGGGAATGTGGTGTCGAACGACACAACGCCATCCTTGTCCGACTTCTGAAGACCGCGAAGGAATGTGTTGTTGATGTTCGATGCATCGTTCGAGTTCCCGTTGCCGTTTGCAACGACACCTCCATACACACCGGTGCTATTGCAGTGCCAGATCTCGAGGAAGACTTCCGGTACGGGCTGGCACGTGTTTACGTCGATGATTTGGATGTCGAGCGTGAGCGGTACGCCTTGCTGGGCGTCTGTAATGTTCTTGCGCACAAGCTCGCCTTGCACCCAATACGGACCCTCGGTCGTTTCAGGGCTCAGAACGCAGCTGTTGTTGCCAGAAAACAGGGTACTTGCAGACGAGTCGGGCGTGATGCCAGTTAGATTGCTGCGGTGGTCGATGTTGATCACGTCGTCGAGGTCACGGGCCTGGAGATAGGGCTGATCTGTCGGCAGTATAAGCATATGTTGGAAACGAGGTCGGTGGTACCTTTACCTGTATCGATGGACCTCTTTGCCCTTGCCGCTTCAACTTGAGCTGCACGGCGTTGATGCATTGCAGCATGGTTACCGCGAGCCTTCAAGGAATCCGCACAGTGGGCGAGAGAGCGCTTGTTCGCAGCCAAATAAGCTCTGCGCTCAGCGATCTCCTGCGCAAGCTCCTCCGCGCTCTGTCCAGGATGCGCAAACGCCTGCTGCGCGAAGAGCGCAAGGCCAAGAAAATTTGTGAGCTTCATGATTCGACGAAAAGGTCTCTTTTTCAATAACAGACAAGAAGGATATAATAGTAATTGTTTCTAAAATGAAGAAACAGTTGCTCTGGTTTGTTTGTACTTCCTTCAACATCGGACCCTCTAGGATATATAAGCCACGCCGCTGTAATGTAGTCAGTAATCCCCTGCGTCTGTGCAAACGGAACTCAGCCGTCCTCCTGAGTAAGCTAAGTCTACGCTCAGTTACCCTGGCTCCACTGCACACGTCCTCCAGCCTCGTGGACACGGCGCGGACGCGCAAGAATGACGCCGAGGAGCAATGGGGGTGGCTCGCTGCTTAGCGGCGTTACACTGAGTCGGGACTCAGCGTGCGGTGATAGAGTGGAGTTGTGTTTGATCTTGGCGATCGATTACATTTGCACGAGTCGTGTATGGCTGTGAAGGCACTACGAACAGCTGTCGAAGTTTGCTTGGTATATGGGTTTTGGTAGAGAGATGTGAATGCATCAGCTCGAACGCGCGACCTCAACTCACATCCGCATTACGATATCGATCTAGCAGCAACCCTCACATCGAGCATCTTCCCAAAAGCAAGCTTCTGCCTCAGCTCACCCGTCTCGAAAACTTACACCGCACCGCATCGCATCGCACTGCTCTGCGTTTCGTTTCACATCCGCCAGCGTACGTCAGCGCGCACACCCCCCGAACCAATCCCATCGCCCCAACGAAGCGGAGCCAAGCCCGTTCCTGTCAGCCCCTCCGACCTTACACAGCCCCCACTGCACATGCGCGTCTGGATTTAGCTACACATAAACCTCCACATTAGCGTGCGCAGCGGGAGATAGTAGGCAAAGTTTTTCTGAGCGGAACATGCCGCAGTGGTGGTTCAGCTCGACTGCGGGTTGCGTGGACATGTCTTGGCAAACAGCGGGTTTGTGCTGCATCGGGGCTAGCGGGTGGTAATGTACTGTGTTTGATAGGTAAGGCGAGAAGGAGGGCCTCGCGTCTTTTCGGCTCGATTTTCTGAGCTTGGAGGGGCCTAAGCATTGCGGGAGGAGGCGCGATACGAGTGCTTGGTAGGCTTCGGTGAAATGGACGCGAGGGTGGGGATGGTGGATGTGAAGGAGATGAAGGGCAGGGTGGTACGTGTGCTGGGTGACGAGGGCGATGACGATGGGAGCGACATGTCGGGGGCAGAACGGCTCGGCAGTTCGAAGGAGAATGGGGGCTGATAATGCATGGGTTGATAGGTTGGCGCGTTTGGATCTGCGAGTCATGGTGTGGAAGAGGAGTGCGTGGTGTTGACGAGGCAGTGAGGGGAGCAGAAGTGTTTGGAAAGAGGAAGGAGAGACGAAAGGATTGACGATGGTGGAGAGGTTTCGGAGGTATGTCGGATTCCTGTTGTCTATTGAATCGAGTTGAATATCCATGTTATTCCTGCACCTGCACTTACATGAGCACTGAAGCATTTCGTCCCCAAGCGCCTCTGTAGTGAAAATTGTGCCTGATACATCGAAGAAGCTCATTGAGTTGATACCAAATCAGTATCTTGTCACAATGAGATGCCTCAACTTCTTCTTCCGATCTTCCACACTCCACGACATGCACCACTGATCATGAATACGAGATCTGCAGATGCGAACCACAACACCTTATTGTCCCTCCGCTGCAATAACCGCCTTGACTTCAGTTGGAGGCCATCCAAAGCTCAACCACCCAGCATATCCCCTCCGAAGCACACGTACGAAAAGTCTTGCTCGCTTTCTCCATTCGTCACAGCCCTTCGTTCTGCCGCCCATACATCACTGCACAAACTGCAGTGCAATTCGCCACTTCTCGACCGATCACGCACCTCCAAATGCTATATCTAAATATGCCTTTCTGATATAGCCTCTCCAACTATACGGTCGGCATCGCTTACCATCGGCTTCACGATTCTACCGCGGCGTTCGTCCTCAGCCCTATACCCGGTAATCGGTGTGCGAAGTGTGTGATATGACTTGCATACGCAAAGAGATCTCGAAGTGGAAGTGCGGGGACGCGTTAAGGGCGTGTATGCTATGACACCTAGATAGGCTGGATGAGATCTATTTGCTAGGGAGGAGGGTCAATGAAGGGAAGAGTTGTAGAACGGTGAGGTTGACTTGGGAGGAATTGGGGGGCTGGCATGGCGGGATTTGAGGCGTGTTTTCAGAATGGCTTGACAAGGTTTTTGCCGTGGGCGAAGAAGATCTTAGGGAGGCATGAGCTGTTTGACTTGTATCGGATCTTTTCCCCTGCGGATTGATGCAACATGGAGCACTGAGGACAGCAAGAAAACAAGCTTGAGCACCGAGATACAACTGACCATCTCCAAGTCCTCGACTAACATCCTCTTATAGCCATCTGTCCTCCCACAAAAAAGTCCTCCTTCCTTCCCCTCTATCCTCCAACCCTCCCCGCGAATCCCTCAACCATCCCAGTCCCATCCTATTCCCAGCCTATCCCTAATCCCCCATTCATCACAATCCCCTATCTCTCTCCACGCCTTAAAAATAACTTACCACCCTTCTTCCCTAAACCCACCTACAAAATCCCGCCCATCATTCATCCTCCCCCATATCCTTCCCAATCCCGCATCCCACCCGCCCCCATGTCCCAGCAATTTAGCCACATCTCCCACCACCCAACAACACCCGCCTCGCCTCGCCTCGCCTCCCCTACCCAAAAGAACCCGACATTCGACCACACAGCACCCCCGGGACATCTACCCGCTCCCTCTCTCCTACCGCATATGTCACGGAATCCACGTCCGTCTTATCCGGCTTAGGACTGTCTTACTGCATTGGGTTGTTCCTGCATGCCGCTGCTGCAAGGCGCTCGATGAGGTGTGAGGGTGAGATGACGTGCATGTGTGCGGGTGGGGCGGGGGGCGCGGCTGGTGGGTATTTGGTAGGAGATGTTCGGGGTGTATTTATCGGTCCTATTCATGGATGGATAGATAGATAGCTGGTAGGGGAGGGGAGATGGCGTGATCGTGGTGTGGCGACTCTGGCGAGAGAGAGGGGGATAAGAATGACGCCTGATTGAGCGGGGTGCATGGAGGGTACGTATGATAGCCGGTATACACGGACAGCGACATGATGGAAAAGGTACGTGGTACATCTCCGATATTCTACAGAAAAGGATTTTTTTCTCATCTTCATTATACGCCGAGCCGTGTACCTCGAGCTCCATCCATGATATGCAACGAATACACCCCCACCATGCCGTGATTTCAAATGTTCCGCGTCATTCAAATTCATTCCCTGACGTTACTGCTACCAGCCATGCCCTAGAAAAGTGGCGAACCATGTATATGAAACAAGATAAAGTGCAGTCCTCATCACCCATTCGTCGTGCCCATCATAGCCGCGAGTACCGCCAATGTGGCTTTGCCCAAAAATACAGATAACATCAGATAAGTGGTGTATAGAAGAAAAAGAAAGAGCTAGATACATAATGTTGAGTGTGCAATAGTAGGAAAGTAGGTACTCAGACAATGCGACAAGATTGTTAATGTAATAACGCCATCCCCCCTTTTCTTGATATCAAAACCCCATTCGACAATGCATGCGTGTTATCCCGAGACCCAAGATAGAACGCCAGCGCCTGATCCTTGGAACGAGATGGCCTCTGAGAGAGGTAATTACTTGTACATTGAAAGTAGCGGATCCGATGTATGCGTAGTGGTACATGTAGAGACGTGTTTTTGGATGATCAATGTGTGCGGATGCGACAATTAGGATGTCAATGTGCTTCTGGTGTGATTTCGCTCGCTGGCTCACCCGGCGGTGGAACCTTCTTGACTGTGCCGTTGCTTCCGCTGCGAGCTGAGCGGCGGCGGTTGTGCAACACTTCTTTGCGAATGTCGGACCGTGCGACTTCGGCAACGGAGATGGAACCACTGCGATGCGACTGTGTTGGTTTTCGCTTGCCTATGAACAGGCCGTCGTCGTCACTGTCGTCTTCATCGCTCTCGAGCGCATGGTCCCCGTCGTAGCCGGCCGGGTCGTCGATCGGTGCATCGAACTGGTTATGATGGAATGAATCTGCTGATGCCGTGGGGATCATGGTCTGGTAGTTGTGTGGTGCAGAGCAATCATCAGGTGCTGAAGAGCCGGCGGATGCAACCGAAGGAATCGAGGGATTTGAAGTCGACTGCGACATGGGCGTGAATTGCTCCTCAGAGGAGGAGAACGCCAAGCCTCTTTCTTGTCCACCGACAGGACTATTTTCGGAGGAAGGGTCATGTCGATTCAAATAATCTTCGACTTTTTGGCGCTGATAGAATGCCTCATCATCAGGACTGGGAGGGCAAGCAGTCTGACTGGCGGCTGAGGAAGGACGGCTTTTTGACGCGGAGTGTGAGCGCTCGATGTCAAGCGTCGCCTCTTGAACTCTGCGTCGGAACATCTCATCCTTTGCCTTGTTGAATCTCGTGTCCGAGGTCTCTCGAGCAATTGCTGATGCGATAGATGGTCCTTGGCTGTGAGACGAATGCATAGAGCTTCTATGTGAGCGATGTTGATCATGTGTGCTGACCGGAGAGATATTCAGAGTTGGGCCAATTTCAAGCTCGTTGGCATGCGCCCAGTTGCGGTGTAGCCGAGATGACAAGGATGATAGCGAGGACTGTCGCGAGGCGGACTCAGATGGATGAATGGAGTGAGCATCCGAGGGGCTGGGAGAATGCGAACGAGCAACGGGGGATAGCTCTTTGAGTGCATCGGGTTGATCGACATGACCGGACGCCATCGATGTGCTGACAGCAAGACTCGGAACACCATGGGCATCATCGTCGGCACCAATGAGCCTGTCGATTGACTTTGCGCGCATGTGCTCTTTTGGAGCGCGAAGTTTATCCTTGCTTCTCATGCTGTTCACCACTCGTCTCGGTAGGCCACCAAACAAACCACCGAGGTTTGATCCACCAGGGGAATCAAGAGCAGTGGGCGTTCCCGGGAGCGCAGGAGGGAAGCTAGGCGATGCAGGTCGGCCTTGAGCGAGGTCCGAGTGACGTATCGTGTTGACTGATGAAATGGCTCTATCCCCAAGTGCTGGTCGCAGACCTTCAACGTACTGTGCAGGAGACGCGGTGCGAGAGTTCGGACTGTCAAAATACCTTGAGCGGTCTCTAGCTTCGGGACTTGCAGTGACGCTGTGTGACAACGGATGCTCAGGCTCACGCGAGGTACGGATAGCCTCTAGCAGGTGTGCTGGGACAAGACTTCCTCGCCTTCCATCTTGGCTAATTGTGCTGCTTGACGAGTTCTGGCTCATACTTGGTGGACCATCTGGTTGGGCAACAGAGCTTTGGGCGCGGCGCCTTGAACCAGAACTACGCGTGAAGCTCTTTGTCACAAAGTCGGCGCCCTTCTTCACGGTGGAGCGCACACGGTCCACCCAGCCGATAGGTACGACGGCTTTGTCGAGATCTTCGTTTGAGATTTCGATCCTCCTGCCCTGAGATGACTTGCCAGGGTCTGTTTCCTCGACCCAGGAGTTGGAGTTGGAGATACCCGACAGGACCCAAGGATGACGCTTGATTTCGGGTATGGTGATGCGGTGACGAGAGTCCTTCTCAAGCAGGCACTTCAACAGATCCCGCAGCCTCTCGTCAACGTCCTCGTACTCGAGGTCATGCGCGGCTCGCCTGGTGCTGACCGTTGGTTGGCTGTTGCGTCCATGAGAGCTCGGTCTAGAATTCGGGTGCTCGACAACAGGCTTCAAGCGAGTCTTTGGAATGTATGGCTCTTCTTCGCTGATGACCTTCATCAGTGTGAAGGAGTTCTTGTCGTGGAAAGGTACACGTCCATAGATGAGGCAGTAGAGTGTGACTCCGAGGGCCCATACATCAATGCCGCCATCAATCTTGGGTGTCTCCATATCAGGGTCTGTCCGACACAGCTCCGGCGCGTAAAAGGCTGGAGTGCCTACGGTCTTGGCCAGTTCGACAGCCTCATCTTCATCCAGATATTCCGACTCTGACTGGTCTCCGGTACTGTCTTCTGTCTTTGAGCGCCCGAGATATGACACACCAAAGTCCGAGATCTTGATGCGGTGCTCTCTTGTGACAAGTAGATTTGCAGGTTTGATGTCTCGGTGGTATACGTTCTGATAATGCAGGTATTCGAGCCCGAGCACGGTATCTTTGAAGGCTTCCCAAGCAGCTTGCGTAGTCATGGTCGGCACAAAGCGGAAGTGCTCGGGCAGATCCTCCTCCAGATCAGAATGGTGCGATGAATGACTGCCAGCGATGCTTGGGGTACGCCTGTTCAGGTATTCAGTGTCGTATGGGCCATACATAGTTCCCTCGAGGCCGGTCATGTTGATGTCATTCACAGTCAAATCGGCGGCAAGTGCAGGGGAGCGAAAAGCGGTCTCCATATTGGTTTCGTGGTCATCGTGCAGGTGAGCGCGGCCAGAAATGCGTTCATCGGTACGACCTGAAGCTCGAGAGCTGCGACCCGCTTCTGAATACTCGTCATCGGACTCGCCTCCGAACTCGAAACTCCATGGCTCGTTGGCATCGGGATTGGCGCGCCGGGAATGTGCTGCCCGATTCTTCCGCCGTTGCTCACGTGCAAGCTTCTGGCGGGCCACCCGGATAATGCGTTCGTCTTCCATGACGGCACTCTCATTGTCGAAAATGCCCTTGGACTCACGCTTGAAGCGGCGCCATTCTACGAGACAGATCTCTCGGGCTCCTTCTGTGCGCCATTTGACTTCACCTAGCTCGACGTGCTCTAGTACGATGTAGACCTTCCTCTTAGCCGGGTCATCGATGACTTCGAGCAGACTGACGATGTTGGGGTGGCGGGCCTTCTTGAGAATAGCAATCTCGCGTTTGATCTTGTCTTCGTGGCTGCTACTCTTGCCCAGCCGTCGGCGCTTGGAGAAGCGGTCGACAATCTTGATTGCGACGTAGTGTCCCTTGTTGAGTTCCTTGCCCAGCTTCACCTTTCCGTGCATGCCTCTACCGAGCTCGTCGATGATCTCGTATTGGTTGACAATCTTGCGTCCGGAGATGGGGTCGGCTTGCACGTCGGCAATGTGTGTCTCCTTGGGGGCTTGTCGATGCATGTGGTGCAGCCATGGACTCGAGTACAGGCCGTCGTTGGGCTGCTGGATCTCTTTGGAGCGACGGTTGTTGGGGTCGAAGAGGCCGGGGCTGCTGACGGGGGAGTTGCCCACAGTCCGGGGCGCCGATTCCATGATGTCGCGGTAGTGTTCGTGGGTAAGGCCAAAGGTGGAGAGGCTCGACAGCGAGACGGCAGCAGAGTGTGCGGGATGGGAGCTCCGGGAGCGCACAATGGGCGGGATGTGCGGCGAGGGGTACTGCTGCAGGTGGAGGGCGGCATAGGACTGGTTGGGGTAGACGGGCCCATCGCGCAACTGCTGGAGAGGTGGAGCGAATGCGTCCCTGGGCTCGACAGTGCTCGCACGGACAGTTGCGCTGCTGGCGCTAGAAAGATCCCGCTGGTAAAGAGGGCGCTCTGCGTGGGTTGTGGAGGAGGTGGTGGCAGACGGGCCGGCGCCGTGTGGGAGAGATGGCTCTAGTAGGGTAATCGAGGTGGCCGAAGCGTTGGTACTCGACGTGGGCGAGGGCTCCGACGAGGGATTGGAGCGGGGGATGGGCGCAGCGTAGATGCGGCGGGGCTGGGGAGAGAAGTAGCTGGGTTCTGGCTGCAGCGGGTGCATCTGCGAGAGCAGACTGGCGGTGACGGCATCGGGCAGCGAGGGGAGGACCTCTGAGCGCGGGGTGCTGTCGTTCTCGTCGAGGGCGTGGTGGGCGTGGCTGTGGCCATTGCTCGGGGTCGCCTCGCCGTCCTGTGGTGCGGTCTGCGGTGCGGAATGCTCGTTCTGCGCGGCATGGCCCGCCATGTCACACACGGTCGACCTTTCCGCCATCAGGCCTGCATTCGGCTCTGCCATGGCGACGGGAGCTCCAACGTCTCAGATCAGCCAGACCGTGCAACCATGTCAGCCGCTTAGGGACGAGAGGGTGCGCTGTGGTGAGCGGAATGTCTCATGCTGGCCTGTGGCCGGCGCAGGGGCGGGGTGGCAGCGGTGGTGCTGGGGAATCTGAAGGGGATACCGGCGGTGGTGGTGGGTGGATGCAGGGCCGACGAGAGTATCGTGGAGTCGGGCGACGGCTGGGGCTGCGGGCGTGTGGTGTTGAGATAGTGTCCCCAACGGCTCAGCAATGGCTATGGGTGGAGATGGTTGAGAAGCACGATCGGCCTGCACACTTAGCCGTATGAGGCAGCGATCAACTCGAAGTATTTCGGGACCCGCTTCGAATGACGCTCTCTGAAGCCAAGCAGAGCGAGTGGGGCAGTGATACACAGACAAAGACACGGGCGGAGGTGTGGCTTGGGGGACAACGTCGAAGGCCAGCAGCCCAGGGCGCGAGACTCGCAGCGCAGAGTCCTGTCAGCGAGCGAGGGCTGCGCGGACGAGCGTGTCTTGATAATAACTCTGCTGCGTCCCTCGTTGACCCGACAAGCCATGGCAGTCGCTCTCTGCATGGGCATGGGCCCCAGCTCAATCACCCGCAGCGCGCTTTCCTAAACGGGCTAGGCATCCTCGCGTGCATCCATCGCACTCGCTCAACACCCGTAACATGGCCGCTCTCCTGCAGGCTGCAGCACGCTTCCGCTGCCCTTTTGCTTTTGCTGTTGCGCGTAAGGGCGGGCGGCCTCGACAGCCTGCCACTGTTGGGAGTGATAATTGCATCGCGCAACGAGTCTCTCATTTCTCCAGGCGCACGCCAGCTCGGATTTCGGCTGCTGCGGTTATAGCTCGGGCGATTGCCGCCAATTTTGTCAACCGCGATAAGCAGGTCGACGGAAACTCTAAAGCTCGATAATACAGTATTGTCTCACGCACGACCCGGCCTATGGCCATCATCGCACAGCTCCCTGAGCCCCTCACCACTCTCGCAGCCGCTTTTTCCCCAGATCTGCGGCCTCGAGTGTTTTGCTTGTTCGCTCCCGCTCGCTTTGCGACTGTCATATGCGGGGCCCGCAGCACCGACAAAGAGGCCATTGGTCATCGTGCCACGCCAGCCCGTCATACTTTGGCCCGCTGCCCTTCACTCTGCTATTCTGCACGTGCGTCTTGACTACGACCATCTCGAACTCTCAACCTCATGGCAGCGTCATCGACCGCCCAGCGCTTGGCCTGCTCTGCGATGGCCACTTTCGACACCGTCACCAGGGGGCGCACCAATTTACTCAACGACAAATTGGGCGCCTGCAGCTGTGAGGGTGTCAGCGCCTATCGTGAACTACACGGGCCTCCTCGCAGCACAGCTCAAATTGAAGCCGGGTCTAGACACCACACTCCGGCCTATCGTGAAACCCACATCAGGTATAGCTCGCAGCATCAATTCTCACGCATCCGAAAATGCTCTGGTGCATGATACACCATGACAGCGTGCATGCCAAGCCAGCTCGGGCCACCTCACAGCATCGTCAGTTCTGCGGCCCATCTCCCTCTCGCTCGCCATCCTCGTCCCCGGCATTCGCTCGTGCTCGTCCGCTCGCTGCGGCTTCTCCCTGATTGCCGCTTGCCCAATCCCTCCCGACACCGACTCCGCAGAGGCCACGACGATGCCACCCAGTGGTGCTCCACCAACACGCCCCCCCAACAGCTATCGTGACTCCGCGCTAGCCATCTTTGCCTTGCTGCTGGCCTTCCGCATCGTGAATGCACTGACCTTGCGCACCTTTTTCCAGCCCGACGAGTTCTTCCAATCTCTCGAGCCTGCATGGCAGCTGGCCTTTGGCAACACTAGCCGTGCCTGGATTACTTGGGTAAATGCCGTCTCCAACCTGACTCCACGCCTTCTCCACGGCTATTTGTCTTACCATGCGAGCAGGAGTGGAGAACGCAATTGCGCTCGTCCCTGCATCCAGCTCTTTTCGCTGCCGTCTATCGACTCGCGGCGCATCTGGCAGACCTCGGTGGCTTGATCCTTCCAACTAGGGCCGAGTGGCTGCTAGCCGCGCCCAAGGTTTCCCAAGCTGTCTTTGCAGCACTGCTTGACTGCTACACTTGGAAGCTCGCTGAAAAGGCTTACGGACGTGGTAGTCGCACTGCCCTTGCTGCTGTACGTTGCATCTGCACTGGCCGCTTACCAAATGTCCATTTCCTGACTCCGCGTCATCTAGCTTGCATTGTCCGTATGCAGCCCGTGGCAATGGTTCTGCTCAACGCGAACCCTGTCCAATTGCGTGGAAGCGACTATCACCACTATTGCTATCTACCATTGGCCTTGGCACTGGCCGGGTCCTGCAGGAGATAGCAGAAAAACGCACAAGGATCAATTGCAGATTGCGGAGCAGAAGCAACTGCACCTCGGCTCAAATTCAGAGTACGTCGTGGAACTCTAAACTTTTTTTGCGGTCGTACCATTATGCCGATCGTCGCTCATGCCATGCAGGGTACGAGTGTCACTGCTGCTGGCAGCGCTTGCATGTGTGCTCCGGCCAACCAATGCCCTTATTTGGCTGGCCGTATTTGTCCCAACATTCTGGCAAGCCACGAAATGGCTGCGGTATGTGTTGGTCCGCGAAATTTTGTTCTGCGGGTAAGTCTCACTAGAAACGCACCCGCTGCACGAATGGTTTCTTGCCGGCGTGCATCGTGCATCTGTCCATATCTGCATGCCAGAGGTCACAAGACTAGGACTGACGATGGCAGGTCTGCTGTCCTTGCATGTTCCCTTGCATCTGACCGACTTTACTACGGAGTCTGGACACTCCCGCCGCTACATTTTCTTTACTTCAACATTGCCCAATCGCTAGCTGTCTTCTACGGCAGAAATCGCACGGACTACTACTCCACGGAAGGTCTGCCACTTTTGCTCACAACGGCGCTGCCGTTTGCTGCGACTGGATTGGTGTCCGCATTGCGAGGCAACGAGTCACAACACTCGTCAGTCACCGGTAGCCAAAGCGTAAGCTCACCGGCACCAGAAATAGTCCACGATGCATCTCAACGGCGCATTTTGATCAGACTGGCCTGGGCATGTGTCGTTACCACGCTCGCACTGAGCCTGATCTCCCACAAGGAAGTGCGCTTCCTGTACCCTCTCTTGCCTTTTCTCCATGTCCTGGCAGCTGGTCCACTAACCACATTCTACCCTGCTAGCAGTAGACTGGACCGTAAGGTAATCATTGTGTCTCTCCTTCTCAGTAACGTGATAATCGCGGGCTACGTCTCCACCGTCCACCAACGCGGCGTAATCGACGTGCTATCCTACATCCGCCACAAACACGAAGCCCGCAACAACCTCCAGTCCCTCCCACCCCACAGCCTCTCAAACACAACCGTCGCCTTCCTCATGCCCTGCCACTCCACCCCCTGGCGCTCCCACCTCATCTACCCCGAAATCACCGCCTGGGCCCTCACCTGCGAACCCCCCCTCAACGTCCCGCTCACCGCCCGCTCCACCTACCTCGACGAAGCCGACGAGTTCTACATCCGTCCCGGCCCCGTGTCCTGGCTGCGCGCTAACATGGAATCCCTCGATACCATCCAGACGGGAGGGTCACGGTCGGGCCGCCACTGGATGATGCAGGATCCGAAATTCAAGGCAAGGTATCGTAGGGCGTGGCCGCAGAATCTCGTCTTCTTTGGGCAGTTGGAGGATACGGTGAGGGAGGTGCTTGCGGGTACGAGGTATGGGGAGTGTTGGAGGGGGTTTAATAGTCATTGGCATGATGATTGGAGGAGGGAGGGGGATGTGGTTGTTTGGTGTTTGGATGGGGTGTAGGTGACGCTTGGTGTTGTGGTGATGAATGTGGTGAGGCTGCTGCGGATGTTAGAAGAGGAGTGTATGATAGAATGTGTTAGACAGATGATGTTGAGGCAGTAGGTGCAGCTTCTTGTCTCTGTTGTACCAAATATGATCATGTCTTCAATGACGCTCGCATTGTGATGAACTCAAGTCTATCATATCTTTGAATCTATCAGAAAAGTGCCTTGGACGCGACACTCAGCAGCCACGCAGCATCTTGCCAGCCCCCAGCGTCCTCAGGTGGTCGCTGGACGCCATCATCCGCCGTACTAGGTCTACTTCCATCCTCACTCCCATTGTCTCTCGCCTTGAGCGCCGCAGCAGCAACGATAGCCTCTCGCTCCAACTTCCTCCTCTTGGCATCTACTTCGCGGCGCAGTCGAAGCTCCTCGCGCGTCATGTTCTGCGGTAAGAACTCAGGCTCAGTATCTTCGTCATCTTCCTCGGACGCTTCGCCGTCCTCGTCAACGGAGAACAAAGTCCACCCGATAAGTCTGTCCATCCAGCCCCCAAGTCCGAATCCACGCTCGCGCGCTAGTCGTGCGACTTCCTCTTCGTCGCCATCGCTTTCCTCGTCTGCCTCGACGAAATCCGGCTCCATTAGGCGCTCGTCAAAGGATGCGAGGTCGAGACTGTGGCGTGCTGACACGGGACTCATGCCTGCTGTCATGGCGAGATCCGCCCGGCTTCCGACACGTGAGCCTCGACGGGACTGGCGGGCGCTGGGTACGCGACTGCCAACACGGGATTGATAGCGGCTCCCTGCGCGTGACATGCGAGGCGAGAAGGTAGGGAAGTCGTCGCCGCCAAGATGCTCGCCGGACAGAAGCGCCATGCGCTTTGCGTCGTGGACGACGTCGGGGGCATCGTCTTGCACGAGACTGGTCGAGCTCTCGCGTCGAACGAGCCAGCCTTGGCCCTTGGAATCGCGTGTTTCCCCTGCGATGGCGAGTCCAGCGCGATGCCACCACTCGTCGTTAGGTTCGCTGGTGTGATGCCTCACAAGGGGCATGCGGAGAGGCAGAGGTGCAGTGCCTTTCCTAACGTGATGGCGCTTCTCGCTGCCGGCTGTGTCGTCCGCAAAGCTCACGCCTGGGTGCAATGTGCTTGTGCTCTTTGCCTTTGGTATCTCGCCTGCATCTCTGACGGGATGGTCCGGGTTGACAAAGTACCCATCGTATGCATAGATGGGCTTTGTGCGATACCCGCCACTGCGATTGCGGCTATTGCTGCGCGATTGGCTTAGGCTGAGTATGCCGGGCGTCGTGGGTGCAGACTTCTGCGCAATGTATGAAATGCGCGGGGTCTGGGTCCCCGGCTCTTCTGGTGACGGTGGAGCGCTTGCGTCGAGTGGGTATTTGGCGGAGAGGGGTGCAAGGGAGAGATTGTGGAGGTTGGGGTAGGATCGTCGGGAGCGCGATGGTGTCCGCGCGCCTTCCGTCATGATGATTGCAAGTCGGCGCTGAGTGGCGGACTGGGAGAGGAGAGGCGTGGTGGGAAGTACTTGTTGTTGTGAAGCTTGGTGGAGAGACCGAGGTCTCGGTCCTGGCCTGCCATCATTTTGAGCACGGGCTCTGGGGAAGCGGCTAGCGGGCGATCACCAGTTCTCGGTGCACGTGAAAGTGGAGAGAGATACACGCGAGCTTTCACAATCATCACGAGAGATGCAGGATGATAGCATCCGCTTCAAACAGAGGTGTTGTTAGTAATCACAACAGGGTCTGGTTACCAAGACTGCTGGATTCGAAAATCTCCAGGGGAGTAGCTTCGAACTTCCAGTTCGTGTGTGGTTCAAGGTAACAGCTACCCTTGGCTTTTAAGGTGGCACTAGGTGGTATAATCGGTCCGCGGGTCTTGAGATCAGCCCGCAAGATGATCGGATCTCGGTGCTGTTAAAATGCAAGCATAACCACTATGAAGGGGCGTGCGTGTTTGCGGCTCGAAGCTTGACGTACGTTGCCGCCCGCTGCAACGTCAATCTTCGAAGCCAACGGCTATCCGCACAGAACGAGGGGCCAATATGACGGCAAGTGCCACGTTAGCAGGGAGGAGACACCTGCCGGCGGGCTTTGGCGCGAGACGGAGCCGACAAGCGATCCGCCACAATGTCCGGTGCAAATTGGTAGGTAGAAGAATTCGAGAAAATCTGGTTAACGCCGTGAACTGGGACCGAAACGGCGTTGAGACGTGGGCCTGCGACCAGATCATGCCACAGCGGGGTCGACAAAGACTAGGAAATTCGACACGAGGGCGCGCCGCTCGCCGCTCTTTGTGTGCGGCTGGGAGGCTGCGTTCTGCGCTGCGTTTGTTCGTTGCTGCAGGTAAAGCATCACAAACGCTTCTCCGGGATGCAACAATTGGCGGGTTCCTGAATGCTGCACATAATTTTGTGACGTACATGGAATAGACGGCACATGCTATGCCCCGGTCGTGTTAGCGCGGTTGGTGGTACATCCAAGTGAACGGCCGAACCTAGATCGCGTCCATTCTCGCCCACTCTTCCACACCACCACACCATTCACTACATATACCCATACGCCCCGGACTGTACCGTCACACGGCCAGCAGTCACCCCGCTACCGTACTGAGCTTTCCCGAACTACGCGCGCAAAATACTCAAGGATCGTGAACGCCTACCACATCTTCGCCTTATACCACCAAAATGAATCTTGCCTCTTCGCAAAACCGCAAGAAGCTCCCAACATGCCTGCTTTAACACGCCCGTAACTGCGAAGTAAGTATATTCTTACCGTGTTTCCTCCCTCCCTGTTGGTTGATTCCATGGTACACCGCGAAAGACGATCTACTTGGGTGGCTGCGCGCGCCGGTAGACGACTACTGAAGCAATGGACGAGACCCTGGATCACTCCTCGCTACCACATCAACAACACCATTGCATATGCTGGATCTAAAATGCTTTGCGCGAATTTCAGCTGACAGTTCTTCAAAAGGCAGCCCGCTGCCAGCTTCAGCCTGCAACTTTCGTCCCGCACACGACCTCTGCCCACACGTACACGCGACCAACATCCCGACCCCAAAACTTCCCCAACTTGGAACAGCAGACCATACGCTTCCGGTGCTTCCAGTAGAGCTTGGCTGAAAGGCACGCGGTGATCTCCGCTCCTTGCCGTCCTGGTTCTGACCATACTGGGCAGACGCAGACTGTGTTTCACGCCTGCTCCACCGCATAGCACTGCTATCACGCCATGTCTGACAACATGATCTTCACCGAGGAGGAGCTGGCAGCCTCCTTCGACGATAGCCAGTGGGCTGAAAACGCCGCCGACGATGGCCGCATCGACAGAATGCGAGAGTTCCTCAGGACTCTCCAGCTACCCGCCAGTGAGCAGCTCGTGAATCACGCCGCGACCACCACGCACGAGGACCTTCCCCACGATCACGAGTGTGGCATCCAGTGCATGATTGAGTCCAGGTCGCGAGGCACTCTCACACCTGCGTCTTCAGTGCGATCAGCAGCACAGCGATTCCACTCCTTTGTGCCTCCCGCGAACTACGGCGCAGTCCTGCCAGGTATCATCTACCGCAGCAGCTATCCTCAGGAGAAGAACTTCGAGTTCATCAAGGATCTCAAGATCAAGAGCATCCTTACTCTGGTCCCGGAGCCCATCGCTCCTGAGTACCAGAACTTCATGGACCAAAACGGCATCCAGCACTTCCAAGTCCACATCCAGGCCAACAAGGGCGAAGTGCGCGTTGAATCTTGCGCGATGTCTCGGGCTCTTCGCCTCCTCCTGGACCGCACAAACCACCCTATCCTTATCCACTGTAACAAGGGCAAGCACCGCACTGGCTGCACCGTTGCCTGCTTCCGACGCATCACCGGCATGGACTTTGGTACAGTCGTTGATGAGTACCACACCTACGCCGGCGCTAAGGCGCGTTTGTGGGACGAGGTGTTCTTCGAGAACTTCGACCTCAACAACGTGATGTGGATGGCACGTCAAGAGGGCTGGGTCGCACCCATGAAGGAGATCGCCCCACCATCTCCTCCCGCCTCCACCAAGTCCTCACCCCTGCCACTCAAGACTCCAGCCTAGAGCTGGACAGATCTCCTCTCTACGCACATCTACAAGGCGTTTTGGTATGGAGAAGGACACACACATCAAAGCCGGGTCTCTACGGAGCAGCTTTCACGATTTCACGAAGACATGCAAGAACCCACACAAAGATTGGGACATACAGGACTACGGCGCTTAAAAGGAGATACCCAAACAGGATACTGGGAGGCTGTTTGATTTCATTTCACTTCTGCACTACCACGTTTTCTTTCCTTTGTTGAAACAATATCATTTGTACTCACGGAAGATTCGGGCAAGTCCAGTGCGGCGTTCGACATCACTATGGGAATTACTGGCAGGCCTTTTTGTTTTCACTCGTGTAATACCGCGATCCAGATCCTCACCACAATCAAACTCGTCAAACTGAACTTCCATATTCAAGTGCCATTACTAGGACATGACACGAAGCCCCATCTAGTGCACCTTTCCCCGCCCACGTGGCAAAACCACCACTCTGCCCGGGCACGCGGGCACGTTTCTGAAGCGTAACTCAGTCCTGGGTCCTGTACCTGCAGGCGCATCCAGTGTGTTGGGCTGGGCTGTGCTGTGCTACGCGATATGGCGGGAGGTATGAGGTCATGGGAATCCGCCCTGGAGCCAGCCTTACTTGGGGTGCCCTACTCGGGTCTCGCCCTCCGTGGTGTGACGATCAAGTGTAAGATCGACACGGTCTTGCGTGCGTGTATGTGTGGCGAGGTGACTAGTGCTGCCGGGGTATCCGGAGGGAGTGGAGGTATGGTGAAGTACTTCGTGTGCGTATGCTTTGGTAAGAGATATGCGTGGCACGTGCGTGGGTGTTGAGTGCAGGGGCAGTGCAGGTCATTGGTAGATGGTAGACGATATTGAAAGACTGTGGATTGCTTTAGGCATTATTTGTCGTATGCAGCAAGCAGTAAACACAGCGTCTTAGTATCAAAATAGTATCAACGCAACCGACAAAGCGAGTGCGTACGGCTAGTCTCTAGACATGCCCTGGGTATCATAACAATACAACGCTAACAAGTAATTCTACGCTCGCAGGCTGGTACCCGCAACATCTAGCCAAGCAACACCAAAGAGTCCTCGTCAAAATAGGAATGGTCCATCTGCTTCTGGCCCAGGAACCTCATGAACGGATACCTCGATACCTGGCGCGGCCACTCGACATGCTGCCTCATGTGCGGTGGCACGTTGTAATAGATCCCCTCGATCCACCCTAACACACATGTGGGCGCATCCACGCCTTGGAAGCCTACGCGTTCGAGGTACAGAATTGGCGTGAGGATCGCTTGGATGGCGATGAAGTGTGCAAGCAGGATCTGCGCCACTGCGTTGGCGGGGTCGATGAAAGCCTGGAATTCGTCGTGGGACCAGTGTGATGGCACGTTGTAGAGTTGCACAAAGGTGGTGTAGGTCTCGACTGGGTTGGAGTAGGCGGAGTCGACGATTTGGGTGAGGATGGACCAGTAGCTGCTTTCACATGGCGAGAGGGGTAGATCTGAGAGGGAGTGCAGGGAGAGTGCTGCGAGGTCTAGGTCGGAGTGCGAGACGCAGTTAGGTGAGGAGGTACCGATGCGGTTGCGCATGTTCTGGAGGTGGCCATCGTCGCGGAAGGCCTGTCCTGGTCTTAGTGATTGTAGTAGAGTTCTAATGTATTCCGTACATGAAATGCCGAGTCTTCACCCAGAGAGTCGTCTGGGCCTGCTATGAGGTTGCAGCCTCGTACCATGGTCAAAAATCTATTTTTGGTACCTCAAATCAGCTTCTATCTCCAGACTCGACGCGTGCTTGCTACTTACTCTGCCATGCCGTCTTGTAGATGACTCGACTGAAAGGCAAGTGCCAGCGCAGCAGCCATTCTCGCGTCTCGTTCGATCAGTGATTTTGGTGGTACTGAAAGTGCTTCATTCAGCGACTTGACTGCCAATATCCGGTGCTGGATCGCTTGCTCAGCGACATTGGCGTTTGAGACGACATCCAGATGTGATGCCGCTAGCGCGAGAATGGAGTGAATGAGATATTCATACTGTGACATTTAGCGTGGATCCTTGGAGATGGGATTTCCCAACGTAGTCGAGGCTCCGGGACACAAGCCGCGGAAACGCCGTCGACGCGAGCAGGAGAGAACGTACGTTGTGTGCGAAGCTGGGTATCACCGTTACCCATATCTTGTCTGCACCAACTGGCAAATGTGGATATGCAGTGATCAGGAAGTGATGAAATAAGCGCATGTCCCCCGCATTCTGTCATGGTCAGCATGGCCGCCGCGGAGGGTGATCAATGGTGTGCCTGAGGCTACTCACAAACATGCCTGGCGTAGACCGCAGGTTAGCTACCTCTTGCGGATGTGGGGATCCAAGCGAGCGTTGTGTTGCCTGAATAATGTTCGCTGGATATTCGCAGTTCAAGCCTGCCTTGATGCAATGATTGCATTCTGTTCGCCGTCAATCGCACGATCTGGTCTGTTCTTGAACAGCATGCTCACCTGGATGCTTCTCATTGCACTTGATCCTTCGCCTCTTGCAGTTGAAACATCCACGACGCGACTTGGTGTGCCCTTTCCTTGGGATAGGCTTCCTAGGCAGCGATGGTGCGCACTCTGGTGTACCGTCCGACAGCGTCGGCGAGTCGCTCGAAGAACTATCGTGCATGCTCTGACTACGAGGTAACATGTGCATTGGGGTTTGAGCTGGATCCAAGTCCAGCATACGCGAGGCCGCAGGCAGCCTTCCTCAGTGGCGATATATATCTTCCTCGTCTGCGGTATGCAGGGCCCGCGAGTGATTGACCACGAAGTTGGGGCTTAGACCAGGATAGCGTGCAGCGACCCCGCGGGTGTGGAATGGGTCCGTTTATTCAGGGGTGATCAGACCCAGACAGCCCTCAGCTCGGCTGACTCACAGACAGCCCTGTAAAGAAGCATACAAATTCACAGCCAATAAGCTGGTGCTTCACCGCGGGCCAGTTTCGAAAGTGGCCGCTCAGCAGGCCTAGTGTGTCTGCACCTCCCGGCTCGAAGCGACTGACCGGTATGCAGCCGGACGGTTGATGGCTGCGATGGCTGTGCGGCTATCGGACGTCAGTAGGTAGATTGGTGTGTCTTGTGCTTCCTCTAGGCAGATTTTGCGAGCCAGTGAAGGGCCTGCCACGCGATTTCGATCATCGACTACTCCAGGACTCAACGCCTCGCTCGTCGCTTGTTCCACCAGAAAGCTGTTTCATTCCAAGCCTCGCCCCAGAACCCTCCTGTACGATGAACTATTTTTGCGCTGCTAGAGGAGGACGCCAAGCTTTGGACAAGCTCTAGAAACAGACAAGTAGAGGTTGAGTGTTGTGCTGTCGGTCATAGCAGGGACAAATTGACGTCAGTCGCCGTCTCAGGGACGGCAAGAGAAAGTATTGATAGCAGAAGCTGAGGGATCACCTGCAGGTAGCCCTGCTTCGCGATGCGACCCGACTGTCCGTGGAGATGGTCGTCTGGGTGAGATGTCCCTGCTGCTGGAATGGCCAGGATGTTCGCAAGGGCGCGGTCTCCACATCGGAGTGAGCGCCCGACCACCGTGCATCACACAACCCGACTGCCGGGCTCGACGATGCTCTCCTCACACGTGTCGTCCTACTCGAGTACTATATCGGGACCCGATACGAGATATTACTGACCCTACTCACGATTTGAACCGAACCATGGCGCTCTTCAATGTTACGCACCGGCATTTGAGGGGCCTGCCACCATCGACCCTCAAACGCCCTAGGTACCCTACATGTCATTCGTTGAGGGAAGTCTATAAAAGAAGCTCAGTCCCATATCCGCACCAAAGATCCTGCCGAGACGCATATTCTGGGTATACGAATCCCTGTCCATCCAATGCGGGACGAAGCTTTAGGCCCCCAAAAGGATGTGCCTCAAGTTCAGTGGAATGCGCTTCTGAATGGATCCTAAACGTATGAGCTTGCACGCACAAGGCGCATCTAATTTAAGCCATCAAGCAACCGAGGTTCGAGAAATTTGGTGCCGTTGCATTCGATCAGGCTACAACATTTGCAAGGCAGCCATCTCTTGCAAGTTACACACGGCCTGCATCGCGGTGCTGCACCAACTAGCGTAAAGCCCGCACGAAGCTACCCGTAGCCATCTTTCGTTTCCTAATACAGGCAGCGAGAATACACAGTACAAGAACAATAAGAGTAAAGTATCCGACGCGGTACGAGATGCAACGGCGCGGCATTACAGATCTAGAACACAACAAGACCTGGCGCATGACAAGCGATGCAAGACTGCCGCATGCTTCATCACCGAATACGTCGGTGGCGAGTTAGATCAGCGATGGATATACCGTGGTATTCAAATTATCAGTCTCTCTTCTCGAGCGACGGATATCAAACTCTCCGACTGCGCATCGGTGACGCTTGCGACAAGTTGTAGTGCCTAATCTACCTTGATTAGAGTGGAATACCCGCCTTCTTCTCGTCAACAAATCATCCGCACTTTTTTATTCACCCGCTTGTTTCTAGTCATTCATGGTCAGTTACATTAGAAGAGCGATACCACGGGAAAGCCGACTATCTCCAGCCTCGCATTGCACTGTGCAACGCTAGCACATACGACTTACATGAAACACGGATACATGTAAACAACAGGGCGCACTGGCTCAGACGACGCCGTGCTTATTTACGTCTACCAGGCTGTGTTTAATAATACAACAGCCATGGCGCAGAGGTTAGAGCGTATAATCTACTACGCTATGCGCTCATCTGCTTCAAGTTTTCAAGCTTCAACAGTGGAATTCACCGAAACAGGAGCTCAGCGACCGTAGTACTGTCGCTTGTTTTTGCCTTTTTTGGAGCACTAGAAAGGTACCACAGACTTAACCTTACAATGAGAATTGATCAAAATCTTCATCGGACTTTCATTCCTTCAGGCGTATGTTAGATGTAGTAAGCATTTCGTCTGATCCATCACAAGTAGCGCAATGGCCACAAGTCGTTCCCTTGTGCTCATGTCATTCTCCGGCATATACGACAGACTCTTGAGGTGTGTTTAACTTCGGTACTCATCGTTCAGGCCGCATTTCGTGGCTCTTGGAGCTGACCAATCGGTATCGTGTTACCTCTTCAGGCAAACGGTTGTCCCGGCCTCGACGAGCCGGCGCGCCCGTTCGGCGTACGATTTGTTGGGCTGAGCCCAGAAGCCTTGGCTTCAACTTTACACAAGAATATTGTTGCCTGGAAATTCTGCAAACGTGATTCCGTCGCAAGGGTCGTGTGGTGGGAAATCCTCCGATCTAGCGTCGGGCAAGGCCTCTCTAATGGTGCCAGTGTAAGCCACCACCATGCCCTGCCTTCAACATAGCCAAGACTTCCGCTCTTCAGATCTCGCGACCAAACCACTGTCCAAAGTATTCGCGATCCAGCAGCGATCTTGTTTCTCAATTACACCTATGCAATGCGGTTCCTGGGGGCTGGTCGCCTATTACCCCGCAATTTAGGAGTATCACTCAGTTGGGAAGGAGCGATTGACATCGCACGAAAATGACGTCGCTGAGGAGGAGATACGAAGCTCCTTCGACACTCACTGCTGTAGCCGGTACAGCAGTGATGTTTATGCCAGTGACCTCTTCGCATCCTCTTGCTACCACATAACGATGTTCTCCATCTGCTTACTCACTCTGGCTCAGCATGCTATACCAACACTGGCGGGCTTGACGGCTAGACAGACAGGAAACTTCGACGTGCTTGACTGGATTGATCCTCTGATTGGCAGCAGGAATGGCGGCAATGTCTTTTCAGGCGCGACGCTACCATATGGCATGGCTAAGGGTCAGCACCCGATCCAGTATTTGGTCCTGGCTAACACCTCACAGCTGTTGCGGACGTAGATGGCGAGAACACCGGAGGATTCTCCACCGACAACTCTAACATCACGGGGTTTTCTGCTTTGCATGATAGCGGCACTGGAGGTAATCCGAGCTTGGGCAACTTCCCAATCTTCCCTCAGCTGTGCTCATCAGACGATATCAATTCATGCAAGTTTCCAATCGCCGCGCGAGCAACGCACTACAACAACGATTCGATCAAAGCACGGCCAGGCTACTTCGGCGTCACTATGGATAATGGTATCCATGCAGATATGACTGTTTCGGAGCACGCTGCACTCTTTCGATTCGACTTTTCACAAGCTTCGCCAAGCAATGGCAGCGCAAATCCCGTCTTGATGCTTGATTTGACGGACTTATGGGCAAGCCGTCAGAATGCTTCCATTACTGTTGAAGCAGAAGATGGAAGTCAAAGCGGTCGAATGAAGGGCAACGGCACATTTCTACCCAGCTTTGGAGCTGGGTCGTATGCTGCCTACTTTTGCCTCGACGTCTCAGGTGGCAAGATTAAGGACTCTGGCGTCTGGGTGAATGATCGCGCAGGTACAGAGCCGAAGACTCTCTATGTCACGCGCGGCTTTAATTTGTTCTACATCCAAGCTGGCGGTTGGCTCCGGTTCGAAAGCGTACCGTCAGAGCCTATTCTAGCGCGCATGGGCTTGAGCTTCATTAGCACCGAGCAGGCATGTCAGAACGCGGAGCACGAGATACCGGGACCAGATTTTGAATTCGACAAATTAGTTTCCGCGGCCGAAGAAGCATGGCGTGGGAAGTTTGCACCCATTTCTATTCAAGCGGGCGGCGTGAACGACACAATGCAGAAGAGTTTCTGGAGCGCAATATACAGGACTATGATCTCGCCACAAAACTACACGGGAGAAAATCCGCATTGGCAAAGCAGCGAGCCATACTTTGATTCTTGGTATTGTGTCTGGGACATGTGGAGAGTTCAGCTCCCGTTCCTGACGATCCTGGATCCTGCCATGATGTCGAATATGGTCAGAAGCTTGCTAGATACGTACAAACACCGTGGGTGGTTACCTGACTGTATGATGAGCACTTGTAGTGGCTGGACACAAGGAGGCTCTGATGCTGACAACGTCATCGTTGACGCCTATGTGAAGAATTTGACAGGCATCAACTGGGACCTTGCATACGAGGCAATCGTCAACGATGCGGAGAACGAGCCATTGGAGTGGAGCGTCGAGGGTCGTGGAGGCCTTGCCAGTTGGAAGAAGCTCAACTATATCCCATATCTGGACTTTGATCCTGTCGGGTTTGGGACCAACTCGCGCAGTATCTCCCGAACGCTCGAGTATAGCTACAATGATTATAACCTGGCTACTCTTGCGAAGGGACTTCAACGCAACACGACAGACCAGTATCTCACACGGGCTATGAACTGGCAAAATCTGTTCAAAGCGGATCAGACATCATCGATCAAAGGAGTCAACACCAACTTTACTGGCTTCTTCCAGCCAAAATATCTGAACGGCACTTGGGGCTACCAAGACCCGATCGCTTGCAGTCCACTCGCAGACTTCTGTTCGCTTACCTCAAACCCGTCCGAAACATTCGAGTCGAGTGCGTGGGAATACATGTTCTTTGTGCCTCACGATATTGCCAGAGTCATCGAGCTACTCGGTGGCGAGGAGACGTTCCTGAAGAGACTTGACTTCTTCCATACCAGTGGAATATCGGACATTGGAAATGAGCCTGTCTTCCTGACAGTGTATATGCCACATTACGCAGGCCGCCCAGCTCTTTCAACGGAGCGTGCGCACTATTGTAAGTCAACGAGATGGGTGCCCTATATGTCAGACTGACACATGCAAGATATTCCATCTCGCTTCAATACATCCCATGCCGGCCTCCCTGGCAACGACGACTCGGGCGCGATGGCGAGCTTCACTATCTTCAGCATGATGGGACTGTTCCCAAACCCAGGGCAAAACGTTTACTTCATCACGCCTCCCTTCTTCGAGAGTTTCAACGTTACAAACCAGCTTACTAACAAGACTGCGACAATGCGCACTACAAATTTCGACAAGGAGTATAAGAACATATACATCCAGAGCGCAAAGGTAAATGGCGAGGATTACACGAAAAATTGGATTGGACATGAGTTCTTCACTGAGGGATGGACTTTGGACCTGGTACTTGGCGATAAGGAGAGTGGTTGGGGCACAAGGGTGGAAAATAGGCCGCCGAGTATGTCGAATACACAGGGCGGTATGACGGAATTGTGATGATCGTATCAGTGTTCTAGAGCTAAGACAAAGAGTCATACTTGGGGAATGCTACTTCTTCGTCCGAGTGCTTTTCCGTGTACCTTCAGCTGGAGTCTTTGCCTCGCTTGCTTTCCTCTTCGTCCCAGCTGCGGCCTTCTGCATCGAAGCTTTGCTCTCTACGACGTCCTCCTTTGCAGCATCCTTTTCCACCACTTCTGGCTCTTCCTCTTTCTCCTCATCCACGTCGACGCCCTCTTTACCCAGAACCCACGCTACCTTCTCTGCATCTACAGCTTTTACATCCAGTCTCTTTACTAATGCATTCACTTTCTCTAATATAAACTCGTACTCTTTCGCATTATACTTGATCTTCCTTTGCCACCCATTTGGACTCCCTGGCTCGTCCCACGCACACCATCGGAACAGCTCGTCTGAGAAGAACGGCGCAGTATCCGGCGCAGCGACAGAGAGTAGTAGAGAAGCCGTAGCTGGACCTATTCCTTTCAAGGTTATGAGGGTCTTGAGAGCTTTGCTAGCGTCCGGGAGGAGCTCGTATGCTGAGCTGGTTGTTTCTTCGATTGTGTCCTTATCGTTGGACTGTACAAGCGCAAGGAGCTTGGGACGGAATGTGCCATGTTTTCTTACAATAATCACTCAGGTGCTCCAATGAAGCGGAATAGTAAACTCACAGTTTCCACTCGACGAGTTTCTCGACTTCAGCTTTGGTGAGATGCAGATCGTCTTTTCGCTTGGCGGCAGCTGTGGGGATGGTGGAGTAGCGGAGCGCGTCGAGGTCGTGAAGCTTTTCTGGCACAGCTGCGGTATATCGAGATAGAACATCGTTGAATGTAGAGTGCGTGATTCTCTTAATGTGGAATGATGCCATATTGAAGCTTGACGTGATGTGGTTGAGGGATCTTAGGTGCGTCGCGTTCAGGGTGGTTGCGGCGCGCTAACGCGTTGGCACGTGATCTATCCAAGCACCCTGAATGGACCTCTAGCCCGTACATATGCAGATGCCCTCGAAGCCCGGACTCGAAAGTAGAGCCGAAAGTCACCGTGTTGCTTATCTCCTCTTATACTGCCAAGTTCATTGATCCATAGCTTTCTGTTCATCGTCCCCCCCCTC
>QVXC01000333.1:0-37774 GCA_003501895.1 Phaeosphaeria sp. A1 3.1a
CCACCCAATCCTCCTCCTCATACTTTCTCACCACCTCAGCGTCAGGCTCCGGCGTCTCCCTCCCCTGCCTATGCACCCACCCCCCCAGAATCGCCTCCCTCCTCGCTGGATCCATGCCCGGATCAAACAAGCTCTCGCCGGGCGCGAGGGGCGTGTGGATCGCGCGGTAGGTGGCGGAGTGCCAGCGCTCGCTACCTGGGCCGGCGAGAGGAGAGGCGTCGGTGATGGCGGATTGGGCGGCGAGGACTTGGGCTGGGGGCGCGAAGCCGAGGAGGACGGAGGGGGAGGCGAGGAAGGGGTTGGGTAGGGTGAGGGTTGGGTAGGATGGGGGAGTGGTGGTGATGTGGGATGCAGGAGGGGGAGGGAATGTAGTGGTAGGTGCAGATGTTTGATCAACATACGCGGCACCTGCCATGTCTTGGTGGAATGGTGGGCTGCCTTCGTCGCCAGCATGATGTATATCTTCTTGCGTGAAGGGGGATATATATTCGTTCCCCATGTTGGCGTTGACGCGCAGGGAACCAAACGGTCGAGCGGGTTCCGGAATCTGGAGATGAGCTGCGGGGATGGAGCGTGGGTCTGGATATTTATTAGGATTGTCTTGCCAGCCGCGATGAATATCTACTTACCTGCCATTGCGCCTCTATCTGCTGACGCTCCTGACCGTTCTTGATGTGTCGGTGGTATATACTCGCGCTCCATATTGGGCGCGACGCTGTCGGAAGTGGACTGCTGTGCTGAATCTGCAGTATATTGATGACGAGGAGCAGTAGAGGATGAATCTGGCCGCGCGTTAAAATACTCTTTCCCAGGCGCCTTCATCATTTGCTCACCAGCCATTGCGCTTATATCTGGTGACCTTTCTAGTTGTTCTTGCAGAGTGACAGATGACATGGACGTCGCCAGAGTTGATTGTGGGAAGTTGATTGTCAATAGTCAAGTGGCGCTCAAGAGATGTTACTTATATTTGCTGGCGCGCGCGGGGCCAAAAGTACTTGCGACAGCGCTTGATATTGAGCAATTCACGCCAAGCTGCCCAATCGAGACAAGCTCTTCTTGTCTGGCGCATTTGCTTTCCCTCGTGACGACGTCTTTATACATTACTCCATAGTCAACGGGCTTGCCGTGCCATTTGTCCGCCCTCACAAGATCTTCTCATCACCGAAGCGCTTTGCGTACATGCCCAGCGCCTTGATTGGGAAGATGAACTTGTAGTTCGGATACGAGATCATACTGTAGTCAAAGTCAGCAATAATCCACACAACACAAACATCAAAAGGAGAACTTACCAAGACTTGTTAAACACCCCCTCAATCGCCTCCTGCAACCACTCTCCATTCGCCCTCTGCCTCTCCATGATCAACCTCACCGCCCTCCTCAGTACCTCCCTCTGCTCCTCTGTGCCTCCATACCCCCCCTCCAACATCGCAATAACTACCCAAGCAGTTTGCACCACCTGGCTCTGCGGATGCTGCGACCACACGCCCGACTCGCAGCTCTTATACGTCTCGCCCCACCCGCCATCTTCCATCTGCTTGTCGACGAAGAACTGGCACGCGCGCTGGACGCGCTCGGAATTCGCGTACGACTCGCCGACGCAGGCGAGGGACTCGAGCGCAAACATGGCGGCGTACGTAAAGCAGATGCCCCAGCTGCCGTACCAGGAGCCGTCGGGCCGTTGGGCGCGGCGGATGTATTCGACTGCGCGGGCTTGGAAAGCTGAGATTTCGTCGGCGCGGTACGAGGGATAGTAGCGTTGGAACATATGGAGTGCAGTCACGACGGCGGTGGTACATTCAGGGTAGTCGTACTCGATCATGATGCGGCCAAAGACTTCTGCTGCGTTGAGGTGTTCGAGGAGCTCGGAGCCGCGAGTGGGTTCATAGGATGCGCAGCCTCCGGAGGCATTTTGCATGGTGAGGAGGACGTCGATGGCGTCTTTGAGGCGGCGTTCGGGGATAAGGGCTGGGAAGTTATGCTCGTTTTGGAGGATCAGGACGGACTTAAGACCTTCGGATGTACAGTCGCTGACGGTGTAGCCTTGTTTGCGCGTGCTGAAGCCCCAGGCGCCTTTGCGTTGTTGGCGGTAGCAGAGGTGTTGGTCGCGGCACTCTTCTAGTATTTGCTGGTCTTCGATGAACTCAAGCGATTTCGTGAGCATCGTGTTCCATCTCTTATCTTGTGTGAAGCCGCATGATTCAACAGCTTGGATCAAGAACGCAGTATCCCAGGTCTGTACTCCATTCGTGCCGTTCATGAGCATGCCTTCGTCCTTCATCCAGAGAAACTCAGGCAGCGTCTTGAGATGCTCCTGGAATGGCTGGAAGTCCCGTCCACCCTTGATGTAGCAGCAAAGCGTGTTCATCGGCCCATTCACCGGTCCTAGATTCGAATAGTCCGTGTTCTCATCCTCAGCCTCAATAAGCCACCAAACATGGTCTTCCGCCCTCTTCGCAAGTCCAGTCAACGGCCGAATACATGGCATCCACACCGTTACCAGCAGCCAAAAGAGCACCTGCAAGAACCACGACTTCGGATGATAATTGTCCATCGGCGAAATGTCATTCCTATGATTCCCCATCGTGATCGTCTCAAACGGCTGCGTGACAAGCTCGGCCCTCAACGACCTCGTCAAATCATTCAGCGGATACGACCACCTCTTGGAATAAATATACGACATGGGCAACATGACCTGTCGCATATGAATCCACCACCTCCACGGCGCAATCGGAACCCAGTCGGGGAGTAGCCACAGCTCAGGCGGTACGGGATTGACAATGTCCCATTCGAACACGCCCAGCACGCTGAGCCAGAACTTGGCCCAGTGTGGGGCCTTGAGTGCGCCGCCTAATTTCCACAGCGTGTCGCGCGCCTTTCTCATTCGCGGATCCTCAGAATCCACGCCCAGTAGCCGCAGTGTTGTGTAGTTCATCGCCGTGCCGAACACGCTGCTCTCGCCCTCGATGTGCAGACCCCAGCCCCCGTCCTCGGGATGTTGGCGGTTGAAGAGGTACCGCTTGATCTCGATCGCGTGGTCTTCGGGTGTGGGCGTCTCGGTCACATACCATGTGATGACGAGCCCGGGGAGGAGGAACATGGGGCCTCCATATTCGCAGGCCCAATTGCCGGGAGGGAGCTGGAGTTGGGAGAAGAAGGAGAGGCCGTTGGTGGCGGCTTCGAGGGGTGTTCTGGCGGGCTGGAGGGGTGGTAGGCCCTATACAATGTCGTTTAGCTATGGAACCTAGGTGTATGGGCCTTTGAGAGGTTTGTTTGGGGGGTTGACGGACCGTCTCCTTGCCCACAAAGTACTTGTCCGCTGTACTCTGTGGCCACGCCTTGAGTTCCTCATCTGTCTTGAGGTAATGCCACGTCTGACATCCGCGGTCGTCTCTCAACCTCCACCTGCTATAGTCCGTCTTCTCGTGTCCAGCCTTGGTGTTTTGCATAGGGATCTGCTCGTTTGCGCCGCGCTTCGTCGCGCTCGTCGAGGTGCCATTGGCGTGTGGCATGATTTGTAGAGGTACTGAATACGTGTCAAAGACACTATCACAGCAATCAGAGCATCTCGAGATGTTCGGACGGAGACGCGGGGTTTTGTGGTTGCGGCGAGGTGCTGGACGGACACCTTGGCGGCCAACACGTTCCTCTCACCTACCATCGGTGCGATATGCAACGGAGCTCTTGGAAATCATGCCACTATCACGTCAAAAATTATCAAAATCAATCATCCTGACCTGAACTCATACACTACATCGCACCCTCACTCAAATCCATCCTCTCCGCACATCTCCAAACATTACTGCTCACCCCTGTCCAGAAATTCTACAATGACATCGATCCCTCGCCACAGCCTCGCAAGTCCAATGTCAATAGATTGTGTAACATCACACAGACCCTCAATCCACACTACGCATTCCTCGCCCGTCCAGCTAACGTTTCACCCCCAAAATAACCATCGTCGCTGGCGATGTGACCCGTCCGTACGACGCCGTCATGGATACCTTGGCAGGTACCAGAGGACACAGCCGCAATGATCGACATTCAGCCGCAGAAACGCCCGAGCCGAGAATCGCAAATGCGCTGAGTGGGCATGACACGAGTTGACGAGAAAGATTGTGGGTAGGATGATTTTCAGGGTCTGCATTAGCACGGGAGGCCTGGAATCGGTGGATGTAAAGATGTTGATGAATTGCATTATGCTTGTTGCTTTGCACCCTCGCTGCTGCTAATCCATACACTCGCTACTCAAGATCATATGTACAACGTCCCACCTGGACGCGATGAGTGCGTTTGCCAATCAATGAAGAAATACCCGTATCTATGCTGCGCCTTTGGAGAGAAACGAAAGATGATGGAAAATAGAACATGAAAGTGAATGTGTGACTCGCTAGATTGAAACAATTGCATATGCTGGTAGTATAATCCTCCTCGTGTGGGAAAAGGCGACCAGCACTTCTCCCCTTATCGTATAGTGTGATGCCGTCATCATCCGCCTCGTGCTGAATTTTCGTTTCTGGGTATCGTAGAATGGAATTGGTTCTTCGTGTGGTACTCTTCCTCTCCTCGCTCAATCGCTCAAGTCTGGATTGGCGATGAACAGCCGTGTGTTGCTCATAGTCGTAGTCCGCTCGTCAACACTGCCCCTCCGCACCAAATCTTCTGTTGTCTTCTTTTCTTGTTTTGGCAGTGCGGTCGGCATCTGGCCCACGTCGCCAAAATTGCGCTCCCCGCTGCTGCCGCTGCCGGTGCTGAGGTTCGTCTTTGTGTGCTCAAAGTATGTATCCGACGAGTCGAACTGCGGGTTAGGTGTGGGCTCTTCTTGCAGATCGCCCAGGTCTTCTGGTGACGAGTTCTGTGGGGGCGTCGAGTTGGACGACAGGCGCCCGCCAGGGTTTGCGTAAGACATGCGTCGGGCAGAGCCGAGGGAGCTGCGTCCTGACCCTGAGCGGTGGTGGTATGCTCCACCGTTCTGCGAGCCGTTGTCATCGTCGTCGGGCTCGACTTCTGTCGCACTCAGGCGCATGGGTACGCCAGAGCCGGCATATGTCTGGGGGGCGTATAGCGAGGCCTTGGGCATGCCGTGGTGGCGACCAATCTTCGACCTGACTCCACCAACGACTCCCGAACCTCCTGAGGCGCTCCGTGGTGGGGCGTGGTGTGAGCCGCCAGCGACCTCCTGCACAGCGCGTGCCTTTGCCTGCCGCTGGGCAGCGAGCATGCGGGGATCCTCGTACTGGGACCTGTCGCACCACACCGTCGCCTTCTGTTTCCGCATCATGGCCACATACGAGGTGGGGGAGCTGCCAGAGCGGGCAGACGACGAGCGGCGAAGGGCACCGCTGTTGGAGCGGTTCGGGGTGCCAGAGGTAGAGCTGGTCGACGAGGTGGGCGTGCGGCGGAGGCCGCCCTGGTACTGGGTGGGATACTGCGAGTGCATGGTGGAGGTAGTGGGGGAGCCAGCGCCGGGGAAGATGCCAGAGCTGGTGGTTCGCGTGCGCGAGTGGCCCAGCTGCATGTCCGAGTAGGTCGACTGAGGGCGGACGGCGACGCCAGGGTTGGCAATGGGCTTGCGGCGGACAGGCATGGCACCAAAGCCAGGTGCCTGCGGGGGTTGTGACATAACTGCCGTCTGCATGTTTGCGTTTGCGTCTGCGGCTGCGGCTGCGTTTGCTCAGTCTCAGTCCCTCGCTTGACTGTCACGGCAGGAAATGAAACACGGATCGACGTCCTGACGTCAAGCGGTCCGTGGAGCAGGCGACGGCGGAACGAAGGAATGACTGTCCCCAAGGAATGACCAGACTGCTGCTCGGGCGGTCCGACACAGCGTGCGGCTGCTGCGTGGGAGGGTGTATTTGTATGCGGTTGTCGGCGGCAGGTGGGTTGGCTTGGCGCCTGCTTTCAGCCTTGCGCGCAGTACTACGACGCACTAAAACCGACTGCTTCCGGCGACGGCGATGGATGGCGTGAGGTGCGGCGCGATTGGTGATGCTGAGATGGGCAGCTGTCAGACGACCCGGGCAGACGTGGACAGAAGACAATCGAAGCCTCGGAGGGAGCGGTGGCGGGGACAGTGCAGTGGACAGCAATTGTGGACGGGTGCGGGCAGAAGAGCCCTTAAGACACGGCTTTCGGCTTGGAGGCGTGGATTCACCTTCAGCACCAGTGGGCGCTAGGGAAAGCTTAGTCTAAAGAAAGCAGCGTCAGTGTGCGAACACGAGCCCTCAGTGTGTTTGTCGGCCAGCTGAGGCTTGCGTCCATTGAGCCTGGTGCCGTGGCGCGCGAGCAACGTGGGCAAGCTGACTTACTTCTATCGTCGTCGGTCCAATCTGCGCGCGTCCTAGGCGGAGGCGGCACAAGCAGCCCTTCTCAGCTTAGCGATTACAGAAAAGGACGCTCAATCACACTGTGTAGCCGTGACCGGGCTGCAGAGGGGCAGGATGCACTAGGAGCGGTCTTCTGTAGGCAGGTCGACTGCCTAGACGTGTGCGATGCGGCCGCGCTCTCTTTCTTGTATGCTCCTCAGTCCGTGCCGTTGAAGACGATGGCGCCAGAACCAGAGCCGAACCAGGCTCCACCAGGCTTGCTCAATGACGAAATGCCATCGAGTAGCCTGCTCAACCTCCATCGACGGGGCCTTGGAGCGATCACGATCTGCCTGTCTATAACTTCCTCGACTAACGCCGCAAAACTTGGAAGCACGTCGACGAGGGGCCATTCAAAAACAGCCGCCCCCGGAGACGAATCCGCTTAGAGACTCGACATCCTTGTCGCCCTGCCTTCACGAAACCCGTCCAAAGTACATGCTACCTTGTACCATGCCCCGTCGAATCATGTTCGTGTGTGCTACCTGGTTCCTACCGTACATCTTCATTTTCCCCCGACACCCTGACATGTCGTGAGAATTGCCCTCTGAGACGTGATGACCTCAAGACGACAACAAATGCCTCAGCTTCTCGCATGACGGAGAAACCCTGAGAGGCGTCCTGCAAGGCGATAAGCGAATCCTCTCAGGCATAGGGGCGCGGCCAAGTTTGGGCGTGGCCAGAGCACACACATCGTGAAGCAGCTGGTCATGTTTCACGTATGCATTCAAGCGAGGCCTGATGCCTGAGAAACGCCAGGCCAGCATGCATGCGATCTTCGGCACCTTCCGAATACATGCACTCGAGCATGCCCCTCCCTATCCGAGAATGGTACTGTGTAGTTTGCAACAAGTCGCTTGGTGTTGTAGCATTCCTCCCTTCCAAGGCAACGGTTCACGTTTCGGCACAATAGGCTGAACGTGAGCCGCGGGAGATCAGGATGTGGGGTCGCACTTGTCTTGCATCTTGCATGCAGCAGCGTCTTTCAAACCCCACTCCTTCATGCCGCACGCTTCTTTACCCTTCAGCTGTTCTCTGCTACAGCAGGCAAAGCATGCGAATCACCTCCCACATGAAGCGACCGCCTCCCGCGATAGCCGACACGGACGTGCACTGTCTTCAACTCGGCCCGGGAGTTTATCGATTGCCACAGTGCAGTGGAGCATCTTTTCTAAAAGTGCGCTGCGCTAGTCCGAGCCATTAGCGTGTCGTCGTAGCATTGCAACCCACAGCGACATCGCGTCTTGTCCGCCACGGGCACGCAGGGTCTCTTGGATATTCAAAGACGATCAACTTGGCAATCTAGGTGCTGATCATGGCCTGCTTGCGGGCACTTGTCTTCGTCGTTACACTGAGCCCGTATCCGGCGGTGTGTTTGCGAGAACTAGCAATGCGAAACGGGTACTTCGAGTGAGGCGCATGCTGATATGCAAGGCGATCATGTCTCGTATCGCGGGTAGCACAACAGCAGAGAGCTCGTGACATTGTGGCTGCAATGGGAACCGACAGACAAGAAGAGGCGGAGGATAGCTAGCCGCACGGCGTCTTGGTGGTGTATCTTGTCCGATAAGGGAAGTCGCTCAATCAAATCAACAGCGGCGCTTTGTATCAAGTGCGTCAGAGAAAATATGCAGCTCGCGTTCCTATTGAAAGGCAAACGAGTCTTTGGAATCAGTCAGAGGCATTGGCGTTGTAGATGCATTGCTGCTGCATAATGTTGTCGGGCGCCTGCAGAAGTCAATGTAATGGCTTGGTGGGCTGGCAAAGGTCACAAGCCCTAGCGAGATGGCGTCGTACGTCGCAAGACGGAGTACCAGACAAAGCTTTTCATTTTTCAGAAGAGATATGCAATGACTGGTAAGATGCTGTTAAGCATCGTAGCCGCATCTGTCCAGTGGTTTCCACGATAATGCCGGTTTGTTAAAGATAGCCAGATGAGGTGAAGATGAACGGATCATATCACTTGTGCTCATAGCATACAAGATCTGTGCTGCGGCTCGGTACTGCACTGCCATCCTCTTTTGAGCCTGGTGTAAAGTCAGGACGCGACATGCAATCGAGATCCGTGTCTACAACCAGACACGCATCCTCTCACAGCGCAATATACTGGACGCTAACGCGAGCACGATGGCCGAACTGTGCGCGCGAAAAAAGAGGAGAGCCGAGAGGTCGAAGGAAACACGCAAGTGGTCGGAATATTCGTAAAGAGGGGAAGATGGGCAGAGACGTTGATACAAGGCTAGATGGTGGGGTTGCTCAGTTAGCGCGCAACCTTGATGGACAACTGCAGGAACGTGCAGTGATGGATCGCACAAATTTCAAAAGTGTGTCAAGGCAAGAAAATCATGCCCCTCTCACCACTATAAGTTGCAACATGTCCACTCGTGGATCCTGGTGTGCACATGTGGTGAACATATCCCACAAGATATCTCACAGCGACGTCTCCCCTCCGCAGCTCTGCTCGAGCGAATTCCATGTGCCTCCAGGCAGGTACTCACCTGACTGGGTTGTCAACCTGTTTACAGCTAGCTTTCGTATCACGCTCCACGACCAGATCCCAAAATCCGGGATCAACACCTGCATTGTGCAACACAACCACAGCATTTGGAATGCTTATCGTGGACTTCCGAATCAAGGATCGTGCCCTCATTAGCGGAACGATCAGATGTCGATCGCGCTAACGGCGACTACCAATTAGGCCAACGCTCCAAACGAGGGGCTTTGTCTGTCCCGCTGTCAGCTTTGCGTCGATCGCATCTGGACTGGCCCTTCCGGAACATCTTGCGGACGGGTGTCCTTGGTGGGGTTTCTCGCGTTGCTTTTCGCCTGGGACAGTGATGTGAGATTGGTCAAATTCCGGCACATCACATGCGAGCTGGTCTGGGCGAGGAAGAATCTGATTTTTGCGCTGTAAGAGACATGTGAACTGCATGTGAGGGTACGAGAAACGTACATTGGCCTCTAGTGCTCTAGTAGACAAAAGGAATCAGTCGGTATGGCGTGTCCTTCTTGAACTTTTGCCATGCTGCACCGTACCTCTTCTCACAGTACTCGTTCAAGATTGGAACAGCTCGTTGCGAGAAATCCCAGAAGAAGAATGCGCCCACAAGTGCACCAATGGTGTACCCTCCGCCAGCGATGGCATATCCAGTCCTCCACAAAGTATACCCACCGTAGTTGATGTGCCTTGCGAACTGCCATAATCCTCCGGTGTAAGCCTTTCCTTTGTTTTTGGGATCCGACTTGAAGCGCTTACGCTGGATCTCACTGACGAGCTCTGTAACAATGCCGATGGCATATAGCGTGCTACCGATGATCAAAGCTGGCTGGGGAAAATCGGATTCGGTGGATGCAGAGGTGGACCCAACCAGGAAGGCGTATGAGCTGACAGAGTTGAAGACAGCGTTGAAGATGCCCACAGCGACCGCACCAGATACAGGCATGGGCTCTCCGGAAAGAGCGGTCACCCAGATGTTCTGTTTGACAGCAGCACCGACTGCCATGCCGAAAAGCACCAATCTGTAGGGCGAAAGACCAAGACCATCGATCAAACTAATACCGGTGTTTGCTGGCAGACCTGGCGGAAGGGTGCGTAGACCGACTCGATGGAACAGAGATGTGCCGAGTCCATGAGCGAGGATCGAGTATTGGAGATATGGCTCAATGCCTCGAAGGATGAAGAAAGCCGCTTTGCCAGCAGGGGTAGGGGTATAGTCTCCTCGAGCAATCAAATCTTTCTTCTTTGCCTCCGCAGATCGAGGGTCGTGGATGCTATCCTTGGCGGAAGGCATTGTGCTTTGAGGTTTCCAGACGTGACTAGAGTACCGGTGTGCTGAAGTATCGTGAAATGACGACTCGCAGTATTGAAGCCTTATATGATCCTCTCAATCCAACCTATTCCGGGTGCTTCGCTCTGTCACAAGTGCGACGTTGGTGGTCTCGAGGCACGACGGGCGGATAATTGGCCCGATCTAGTCATGACGTATGAATCAAGCAATGTTCTCGGCCTTACATAAGAGCGAGCATGTCAGCAGCATGCCACGCAAGAGCAGCACGCCGCAGTTGAGGCTTAATCGCAGTGCAGTACGCTTCTATTGTCAAGACTTGAAACTGAGATGATGAGCCCGCGAAAGGGTGGATGTCAGCCATCAACGTATTGGGTTAGCCTCAGCGCGCGTTCCCGTGATGTCGCGCATTAGCGCAATCTGTCAATCAAACAAAGCGCGTTGCCCCACCATCATCTTTCTTTCACGCATCGTGGCCTGATGAGTGGTATCCGTTGTCAAAATCTTTTGTTGGCTAACATGACCTTGTTTCCTTGTTCCACCAATTTTGTCCGCACTGGCACGCGATGGACGCGACGATGCTGAAGGTATCAAGGCATTGTAGACCCCTTTCCGCGACACAAAGTTGCCTCGATTCTAGGCACAAATTGGCTGTAACACAAAGATGCTGGCGTTGCGGCCGGCTTACACGGAACACAATCACATATTTATATCAAGCACGTGCATCGATATCGATTAGGATACTGGAAATCCGCACTTTCTCTTCACCGGGCAACGGCCCAGCTACTACATTTTTCAACCGCCTCAAAATATTTCTGGACAACATCAATCTTACATATCTGTACATATCACTACCGAGTTCTCGATGACTCTGACTTTCGGTGCACTGTGCATCTACCTGCAAAGTGTGGAGAACATTTCTGTCCGGCGACCACGTCTGCTGCCAAAGAAAGAGAGGGAAAGCATCCGTGAGATTACGAAAAACTGGTTTTCTAACCAGCGTCACAATCTAGATCATGTCGACACAGCCGGAAGCGCAGTCCTTTCAGCATTATTCCCGCATCGACGGAAAGATCGAGTCTACGGCCTCCAACCCCCTCTGCTTGCAAAGAAGCTCACCAACATCTTGAACTTGGGCCACGGTCAACAAGCCTTGTTCGACGACTGGAGATCTGGAAGATTCGGCGACCTGGGCGCATATGCAGAGAAGGCCATGTCATCTTGGGATGGCACTTTCAGGACGAAACATACGTTCCTCATCACCCATATTGACCAGCTACTCACTCAGCTGGCAGCGAAGTACAGATTTTCGGATCCATCAGTGCGGAGCCAGCGCGATTGTCATGCGGACACCGATACAGAGTTGAAGGAAACACTTGTTCGGCTAGAATCATGGGAGGTAAAATGGCTTATTCGACTTATCTTGCGCGACCATTGCACAATCGAGTTGGATGAACACCATATACTCGCGCAATATCACTTCCTGCTTCCCGACCTACTTCATTTCCAGAATGATTTTGAAGCTGTGTTTGGTATGTTGCGAGGTGAGCTCAGCATATACCCTGCCAACCCACCTGCGTCCGACGAGAAGAGACTGCGCGTTGAAGCATCGCACAAGCTGCGCCCGATCGTCGGCATAAAAGTGGGACGTCCAACATTCCACAAGGCGTGGTCTCTGAAGCATTGCGGTCAGCTCGTCGGCAACCGGGCTTGGGCTGCCGAAGTCAAGTACGACGGCGAATACTGCGAGGTCCACATCAATCTCGAAAATGGACCCAACAACATCGAAATCTTCTCGAAGAACGGCAAAGACGCAACTGCCGACCGCGCACCCTTGCATGCAGCCATTCGCACTGCTCTGCGCATTGGTCGTCCTGACTGCATTATCAAGTCCAATTGCATCATCTTGGGCGAGATGGTGCTCTACAGCGACAAAGAGAAGCAAATCATGCCCTTCTCCAAAATTCGGAAGCACATTTTGCGGTCAGGATCATTCATAGGCACCTGGCAGGACTCACTACCGCATGAATGGGAGCACCTCATGATTGTTTTCTTCGACATTCTGGTCTTGAATAATCAGCCCATTCTGCGTCATTGTCTGCAAGATCGCCGCAAGGTTCTAAAGGATCTTGTCAATTGCGTTGCTGGTCGATCGATGCGTGCGGAGTGGTCCCTGCTCGACTTTAAGACAGGGGACGGCTTAACAGACCTCAAGCAGGCTTTCGCCTGGAACCTCGCCAATCGCCAGGAGGGGCTTGTTTTGAAGCCGTTGCACTCGCCGTATTTTCCTCTTTTGACAGAACAGGGGCATCATCAGGCAAATTTCTTCATCAAAATGAAAAAAGACTACCTTGGTGACATGGGTGGTGAAAGCGACCTGGGCGACTTTGCAATCATCGGCGCAAGCTTCGATGCTCAGGTGGCACCGAAGAGCGACTTGAGACCCTTACACTGGACTCATTTCCATGTAGGATGTTGTACAAACAAAGTGGCTGTTCAGCGTCAGAGAGCGAGGCCAAAGTTCAAAGTGGTGGCCACCTTAAGCTTGGACAAGTGCATACCAAAGGCTGACACTAAGTATCTCAACGTTCAAGGTTACGTGAGACAAATGCGCATACGTGACGATGGCACAACCGATGCTTTCGACATTGAGCACTCACGCGGCGTTGACCGACGCATGACTGCAGCTTTTAAAGAGCCATTTGTAGCAGAAATATTAGGTGGGGGATTCGAAAAGCTCCAAAATGAAACCTTCGAGATGCTGCGCCATCCTCGAATCAAGAAACTCCATGGAGACAGATCATGGAAGGACTGCATCACGATGGAGGATCTAGCGAGAATGGCCGAGGAGAAATGGGACTTGCCTGATGCAGACGAACTGAACGGGCACGCGAGAGATATCGCAATGCTTGTGAAGAAGTACCGTAAAGAGATGGGCGACTCCCAAACCACGGTGACAACGGACAACACGACGCAGCAGACCACCCCTCGGACAACCCAAGAAACAGGTATGACCATCACTCCGCTTCCACCACTGCGATTCGTGCACCGTGAAGCACAGGCGAGTGACGCGACGGTGGAGGAAACACAACAACAACCGCCTTTCTCGTCTCCACTCTCTTCAACACAATACTCCACAGCCGGCAGCACTCAAGGCAACGGTGTACGCGCCTCCCGTTCACTCCGGGTCCTTGTGCATGAGGACACTTCTGAGCGGCTGGCGACCATCACTTCTTTATCCAGCTCACAAGTGAGCCTCATCTCGCCCAACCCTGCGGTGACATCGGCTGCTATGCTTCCTACTCCGGCGAGTACAGCCAACACGATGACGGTCGTGTCTACTATCAAGAAGAGGAGAAGCTTTACGCACCTGATCAGCCCACCTGCCGCGAAACGACCGCGTTTTCTGAGCCCGCTCCAGTCTTCGCGCAGTAACAAGGCGCTGGGGTCTTTTGAATGCGACTCACAAGAGGGCACGATCCACGTGTATGCAAAAGCTGGCGTCAAGGTGCAAAATACATAGTGAAGGGCGTGGAGAAGGGACGCGATGAGCGATTGGCAATGATGACGGTGCGGCATTTCCTGGAGTTATGTGTACCGATACCCTTTGTCTTTCTGCTGCCCCATTTCCAGCTATTCATTGCTCATTTCATACTCACATAGACAGCAGTAATAGATCTTTGAACCTCTCATGACTTCATTCGTAACGTCATCATTGGATGACTGTATATGTTATGAGCAGGTGCAGGAATATGAACCTAGCGCTTCTTGCATCACATCAACAACTGACTCACATGGTGGAGACTACAAGATCAAGCTAGTCATCCATACCCTATGGACACATGTCATAGAGTGTTAATTCATAGCTAGCAGTGACTCTGAAGGCAAGCTTATACAAGAACGAGAGTCGCAGCTCTTCTACTAGTCATTAACACACCTTCACATACATACCACACAAATTACACCATGGCTGCAGAATTCAGATCAAAAAACTTCCAGAGTGACGAACCAAGTACCTGGATACCGGCCTTCATACAGTATATCGACCATGTGCGCAAATACGAGGATCTCGTCGCCCAAATACAGGAGGCTCAAGGGAAAGTTGCTGGTCTCCAAGTAGAACATGTTGAGCCTTCAACAGAATCGTTCCTCGCCGACGCGCACAGAGAGGTATTGAGATACCGGGTTTCGAAGGAAATGAAGAGCGATGTGCAGCTTGAAGATCCTTTCTTCCCCCAGACAGCACTTTGGCATATCAAGGTGGCACTTCAAGAAACCTTCGTGAGGGAAGCAATTGGAGAGAAAGTAGAGTCCTGCTACACGGCCTTCAAAACGCTACTCGACCCCATTGGCAAGGAAATCCTTGTTAGAGATCGAGATTCAGGAGTTGCGTGTGAACAGAAAGTATCACAGAAAACCCTGCACCAAGAAGCTTACGATCATTTAATTGAAGCCAAGCATAATATGGAAGCTTTCAAAAATGAAAATACGGATCTAGACAAGATTCTGAAACAAGTCAAGAAGGTAGCACCTATCACTCAGCGCCAGAATCCAGATGAAGACGAAATCATCTTCGAGCGCTTCGAGCCAGCGGCACCAGAGTCTAGTAGAGCTGAGAGGACGAAATTCAAAGGGCCGTTGGAGCTGCACTATATGGGGTAGACGTTGAATCCTGGGATTCTGAAGGCTGTTGAGGAGCTGCCTTTTCTTGGAAGCCACTCTGAGACAGACAAGGACAAGAAGAGGCAGATCATTAAAGACATTGCAGGTGCATGTAACCATGCTCGTGCTGCGGAGTTCGCGTACGAGGCGCTTATGAAGCTCTTTCAGAGAATTGGTGAGATTGAAGAGTATGGTGACCAGGCAAGTTCGGCTTGAGTATGGCGGAGGGTCGATGTGAAAAGGGGATGGTCTTGTTGCTGTTAGCTAGTAACCAAATTGATCTCACTCAGAACTTTCCCTACAAACGCATGTGATATTTCTAGACATGCTCCATCACCTCTCATGCTTGTGTCTGCTGGCTATTACTGCAGATACATATTGACCTTGTTACACGTGCGTCATTACATGGTCGCACAATCGCGTGAGTGACGCTTCCGCGACGTGAGCACTGACATGAAAAGGTACGTGTCAACACGTAACGCACAAACGAAAACCAACCGTCACGCTCAAGATCACGGCGCTAACCATGACCTTTGCTCCGCTGATCTTGGAATCCCGATGATCAGACAGTCATTTGACCTTGCAGCTATCATGCCCACCAGACCCCACCCACCACCTCTCCCGCCCTCAGACTTCACCGACCTCATCCATCTCCTCGTCGATTTCTACTATAAATTTGCCGACTTCCATTGGGAATACTCCGATGAACATCCAGCTGCTCTCAGCAACAACGACCAGCTTGCCCAATTACGCCAGCAGGCAGCCGAAATTGATTCACATTACGGCTGGGTATTGGCAGGTGACAGGTGGCGTCTAGAGGTGCCTGGAAGGCGCACCAAAGTGGTTCTAAAACGATATCATGCGTTGAGAAGCGCTCTTGATAGGTTGGGTGTGGAGTCGCCTGTTTATGTAGAACTTGGGCACCAATTTTGGTACTAGGGATATGGGGTTATTGATATAAGAGTTGAGGCATTGCTCGCTGTTTACATGATTCTGATATCTGACTCATATTGTCCGGCAGCAAACATTCGTTCAATATTTTCCCCTTCACTTGATAAGCGGGGCGCCCTCCTCCGAGGTGAATGTGTGGTAATGAATTGTCGATGACCTGGATGGACACGCCACCGTATCGATCTTAGACCATACGCTCGTTCAGTATCATCAGCATGAGACTCAATGGCAGTGCACGGTCGAATCAAGTCAGTCATACCCTAGCAGGTACTTTCACAGAGCATCAGATAACTCTTGACGCAGCATGTGCACGGATGCCACGTTCCCCATGCTCAGTCCTTTACGGAATAGAACTCACGCAATCATTTTACATAGCCAATGATGCCTACCAAAGCGGCGAACAGGTCGATGATCCTGCGACCGGGCTATAGCCTTTTGTCGACAAGAAGACACTATTGGCACACGACAGCGATATCACAACAAGCTGAAGACTGCACAAGAAGAGGTTGCAGCTATAAAAGAGGAGAAAATTGATGCTTCCAAGGAACCGTACCTCGATGAAACGTACAAGAATGTATCGAAACGCCAGGTTGTAACTTAGGTTAAGGCCTGGAACAATTCACGTCGAGAATCTTGACACTTTAAATAACTTCATTGTGGTCATGTCCTGAGGTTCGGGTACGAAATCCGTGACACGTTTGACGTAGAAGGTAGATGGTGGCAAAGTAGAAAATTCGTGCTCACGTAGTCGACTGACACTGGCAGACGACCGTGCTGAGCCCAATCAACCACTTCGTACCCGTCGTACGTCATAGTGTTGCTATCAACGGACGAACAAACTCACTCAGACTGACTATCCTGTACTCGCGTCACTCTAGATTCTGAGCACTCAACCATGGTAGCTTAATTTTAAACCCCAAGTCTAATACCTACGTTTTGCACATACACTATTACCTCTTCAGATAACGGTAACTACGATGTCTGCTCCACCACTTCTCACAACAATCGATGCAGAACATCCCAACACATGGCGACAGCATTTTATTGACGCCGCAGGCCATATTCCACGCTACTCAGAGATCGTCACTCAGCTGGAGAAGTCGCAAAAGAGTTTACCTCCTATTCACTCGGGCTCCACCAAGCGAGGCGCTGTTGAAGAAGCAGGCGATTTGCCAGTCATTACCGCCACTCCTATCACTACACCCCACGAACAGAGATTGTAGCATGGCAAGCCATTCGACAGCGACATTAAGCCCTCCACCAGAACACCTTCTAGCACCAACAACCAATTCCCAACGAGCGATATCGATTTCCTATCCTACCACTTAAGCATCATTACCCGAAGTGCCTCTGAATGTTTCAGTGCTTTCCGCGTACTCTGCGTGCCCAACCCATCTCTTGCCACCGGAGCATACACCACGCTCTCACCTGCACAGCTCGAGGAAATGACCGAGACGACAGCAACTGAGGCACGTGCATTGGGCGTAGTAGAGACATTGTACTTTAACTGCTTCTACAGTCTGATTGATGCCCGGGAGAACATTGAGATACGTGTTCAGGAAGGAGGTGGAGTTGGATGTAAAATGGATGAGAGGATTGACTGCGCGAAGAACCTCCTCGCTGCGGCATGGCGAGTTAAAGTCGCTGAAAGTGTAGTAAATGACTTGTGTCTATACTTGAGCAAATGGCGAGAAGATATGGTCTAGATATTGAGAAGACGTGGTGGTTTAGCAGAAAGGTTAAGTTAGAATGGCATATGACGAACGGCGAATCAACGAGAACAGTAGTATGTAATTCGCCAAGTCGTCGAGGAGTAGATCACCACTCCGTTGTCTTCTGATGAATTTGGCATCCGCGACAGTTGAGTGGTTAAAATCCATGGCTCAATTTGTTCCAATACTTTTCGACAAAATGTCTGCTCCGCTGCTGCCTCCATCGAGAGGGTCCATGTCTACAGCACGCCTCGATTGATACCTCCGGCCATTCGATCTTGTGAACCTCAACATTTCCTCAACCTCAAATCATCTCAGTATCAACCCCCCACCTGTTCTCCCACCATGAATTTGTATCTCACCACATTCTAAAAACACTAAAAGTTCCAACAAGAGCCTCTCTCGCACATACCACGGGATGGTGCAGTGGGTGCCGTACCTAGTACACACTTGCTGTCGCCAGTAGAGACGGTTCAGAAGGCTGCAGCTCTTTAAATGTTTAGCCTTAAGCTATAGTACTAGTAGCATCAATATACAGATAGCCTAGTATCAGCTAGACACACAAAAGCTAGAAGCCCATACCAGACCAGAAAAACCGGTCAAATACAACCTCATCCCTTGTATGTCTCCCACGCCCCAAAAGTTCCAAAAAGGGCGCACATCTACCTAGCCTTTCCAATACCATCCTTCCCACCTCCGCAAAACCACACTCCTAGCCTACCTGCCATGTCCGCCTCTACTCATCCAATTCCTATCCCCCTTTTTCTCCGCACTTCCGAGACATGGTCTATATTCGATATACAGCACGAGCATGATCACAAAACGTTTCCCATACTGCTCACTTCCCATCAGCAACGCATCACAACGTAATCTCAACTTCAACATCAATCTCGCCCGCACTTAGTCGAGGTAAAGTCTTGCAACAGAATGCTTCCTCGCTCGGCTTGATAAAGCCGTACTTACGAAGACTTTGATGCAGAATAGTATGGTAGCTATCCCACAGCGCATTTACTAAGGATCAAGCAGCGTCAACACCAACAATCATAATAGTCGAAGCCGAAGTATACAATTCGTGCCGATCTTCATAACTACAATCAGGTGGTCAGATACGTTCATGACTCCACGTCTCCATTGAACTGATTCTTCATCAACGGTATCTCGCAACCCGTAAATCTGCTCCATACACTCCCATATCCTTTCCCATACCATGCGCCGCGCACTAGTCCTTGACCCCCATTCCCTGGGATTCCATTGATCCCATTTTGAAAAACGCCTTATGTGCTACTTTACATAATGCCCAGGCATGTTCCATATTCAGGACCTCATTTACTCCTCAATCAACGCCCCGAGAATCAAGCTCTGAATGACAAACTCCGAGCACGTGATTTTGACCTTCTTCCCATTGACCTCGCCCCGCGCAACGAGTACTTCCTTCTCCTCGATGTCGTCTTGCTTCCTCTTCTTGCCTTTCTTGGACCTGCTCGATGCTGCAGGCTTACCCGTGCCAAAAAGCTCTGCGGCTGCGTCGACGATGCCGGCCTCGCCGTTGTCGACGTAGACCCAGTCCCATTGTCCATCGTTCAGCAGGTCTGTAGCAGCAGTGAGGTCTGTGCAGCGACCGACGTGAGCGGAGCCGAGAGCATGGGTGAGGAAGATGAAGGGTTGTCGCTTTTCAATCTCTTTCTTTGATTTGCCGGTGATGAGCAGAACGCTCTGGTCTTGCAAGAGCAAGTCACGATTGCTGATGGTCTGATCGCAGGTCAGGTCCTCAGCCGCGGGATCATACGCTGTCATCGTGCGTGAGCGCACTACACCATTGGGATCCAGGAACTTGGAGACGCCAGCTGGGAGTAGGTATCTGAGGAAAGGTGCCGCGCGTGATGCTTGTAGTGAGTCTTGCACCCAGCGAAGGTGGAGGCAAGGCACGTTGAGCGCAAGTGCTTGGAGATACTTCGTGCTGCGCGAGTGCGAATCGGAAATGAGGGCCACGAAGCCCAGATCCTTGTACGCGGGCTTCAGTGTCAAGCCTGCGGTACTGTCGATCCCAGACTCGGAGCGACGGCGACTCTGTGAGGACAATAGAGCGTCGCTAGATTCGTAATCAAAAAGCTCATGGAAGCCTTGTTCCAAAACCAAGCCACCATTCGTCTTGATAGATCTCGATATCTCATCTTTGTCAACATTCGTTCCGGTCGATGTAAGCACAAAGGCCATATTCGCAAAAATGCCACTACCGGAACGCGTCGAAGAGGTGACTGAAGCTGCACGGGCCGTGGCTCCCTTGAGCAACGATGGCGCTGTTGTGCCTCTACGGCTGAAAGAGGGTGTGGCTAGGGGATCAGCCTGCACAGGTGTACCAATACGGGAAGTGGACTTGCTGGGCGATGTTGGTGGCGAGAAGTTGAATGCGCGACCACGAAGTCTAGCCCACAGCTGAGTCGTGATGTATATACTGCTCATGGGTGCAGTAATTTGCTCTACTGGTTTTGCAGCTTTCGCCGCGGGAAGACTGTCGCGCCGCTTCTCTTCAAGGACAACCGTCGCATAACCATGACGATCCGTGGTCGGTAGGTCCGTTGCGTCAGGATCCTTGATCTTGTCTTTGAATCCAACGACAAGGTATGTGTGCTTTTTCCTGCCCGGCTCGTCCACTTTCACCTGATCCCCAGGTTGGAGATCCAGTGCACGCACTTGAAATGCCTCCAGCTTAGTGTCGTTATCGTCGTCAAAGCGGATGCGTAGCTGTTGACCAGCCAGTCGACCAAGGCACCTCGCAGGATAAAAGTGGCTGCCAGGCCAAGAGGCGAAAACGCGGTTTGGCACAATGATGTCTCCGGTAAATTGTTCACCAGAGTCTGATGCCGGTTGCACATCTGCGTCCGAGGGCTCTGACGTTCCATCAGCCAACTTGTCGCGCTCGTCAGCTGCATCGGGCATTTCAACATCGACGTCTGCGCGTCGCGTGCGTTTGCCTCGCTTAGAGGGTGTGACCGGAGTGCTTGTCCGATCTGCAGTGGGAGATTTTGCTTCCAACGGCGAGGAACTCATGGACTCGATGAGATCGCGAGGGACAGATTTCAGAGACCCACTCTTAGTCTGGTCTCGTGAAGCTCGTGGCATGGGCCTCGACTTAAGCGTAACTCGCCGCAAGTCCAGACCTTCTGCCTCTTGTCGTGCGTTGGATGCTGCTGTGGCACCTTGTCCCTCTCGTTCTTGCGTAGAAGCTGTTGGCGAATTATCTTGCCGCGCTGCTGGGGACAAATCACGTCGAGGCCGCAACTCCTCAACCGGCTTCTGGGGACTTCGGAATGCACTGTGCTTTGCCGTGTAGGTCACCTTCCGGCGCTTAGCTGGGGGTGCCGCTGGGGACGTAACTGCCATGAAGTCTTCATCCTCGTCCATGCCGCTGAGTCGAGGCATTTGGATGTCCTCTGCGGAGGTCTGCTGAGTGTCAGGCATATTCTGAATATCCTGCAAGGTAAGGATGCGCTCAGCTGTTTGCAGCGTATCACTTTCAATATCACGCGAGCTCGTAGGCAGCTTGTTATCCTTGGTTTCGGAGAGCTGCTCATTGGCAGTATGGAAGTGATCGTGGCTGTTGGTATCATTGGGCGCATCAGGTGGTGCATCATATCCGAGCTCGGAGTTTGGGTCATTGTGTGTGGCTGAATTGTCCTCAGGGAACAAAGATGGTTGTGTCTCCTCGAGTGCGTCCGTTTCGGGCACTGTATCCTGACGTCGGACGCGTACAGGATGTGCAGGAGCATGCTCGAGCGCCTCACTGTGTTCTGAACCTGGTGGACACGCAGAACCACCCTCTTCAGAAATTGCATCAAGCGGCGCATCCTGTTCCATCGTCTCAGGTACTTCTTGATCTGTTCCCATATCCACTTTTCCAGGCTGAATCAGGTCGAGCTCATCGTCTTCTTCATCTTCGCTCTTCCACTTGGCATCATCCTTGTCTGGTTCTGATTTCGCGGTGGGCAGATCGTCGCCTTCGTTGGAGCCATTGCCAGAGATCTCAGGCTCGACCGAGTCGCGCACACCTGCTTCTTCAGCATACTCGTCGCCCCCATGCTCGTCGTATGTGAGCTCGCCGTCAGTGGCAGTGATGGGAGGACTGCTCGGCACGCGCTCCGCCCCTTCAGCTGCCACCTCTTCTTCCTGGTCCACCTCCGCCTCTTCTTGGCTGGAGATGGGCGGCCGAGGGGGGACTGAAGACGATACGACTTGAATCGTGTAGCCTGTCTTGGTAGTCATTGTGGTTTGGTTGATGCTGTACTGGTTGACGGAGGGAGATGAGGGGAATCGGATCGACTTGGGTCGAGGAATGCTGTCGTTGTTGGCAGTCACATCTGGCTGCGAGTCCATGATGGCAACGGAGTCCCTACTGCTGTGCGGCCGAAGAGATCCAGCGAAGTTTGATTGTGAGGTAATGGCTTGGGGTTGAGATCGGCGCGCGAATTGGGAGGAGGGGCTGGCAGCACGAGAGGAATTGCGCAGAAGTTGGTCGGACTGGGTACGAGTTGGGTGCGACGAGGTCTTGGGCACCTGTACGCTATTGTTCTTGCTATTGTGGTTCGACGCGGCCCTTGCGGTGAAAAGCCCATCTTGTGAAAGCTGGCCAGGTGAGTCCTCGTCGGGCCCTGCATTTGGAGCCGATGCGTCTTCCGGCGTTTCATTCGCCCCGTCGTGCTGAAGCCTTGCCACATTCCGAATCGAGCTTCTTTTGGTCGGTGAAGGCACACTGACCGTCGCAGAGCCCTTCTTTCCCGACCTTGGCGACGGCGGTCGTGGTGCAGAGATGTGCGCAAACGATTTGGCCATGGTTTGATCCCACTGTTCCTTGTCCTCCTTTTTCTGCATGCGCAAATGAGCGGCGGAAGGCTGCTCCCAGCTGTCCTCCTCGAGCAGACGTGGTGGGCGTTCACCCGATGTACGCCTGCGTCGCTCTTGTGATTCCTTCATAGACACGTATTCGGCTCGGGGCTCGCTGGACGATCGCAGGACAGGGTCGGACCGCGGGTAGTCGTCCTGCTGCGTAGCTTTGATAGGGCTTGACAGTGCGAGGGGTGGACTGGATTGGCGGGTATGCGTGAAGTTGGGCGAAGGCCGCGTAAAGGCCAGGTCCTCGCTCGCATCGTGTATCGCGGGAGAGGTGGGTGCCTGTGTGTTATTCCAGACTTGAGTGAGTGACATGGGCGCAATGTTGACAGCACTGAAGCCGGGGAATGCGGCGACAGACTCGACTGTGCCGGGCGTCGTGTTGGTTCGTACAGCGGAGCTGAGCATGTGTCCCGAGCTGTCCCTCTTCCGTCCTGCCACTGCCGGTGTCTCGAACTTGAGCGGGCTTGTGGGCGCATAGATGCTGTGTGCAGGCGGTCCTAGCATGTCGTCGTCGTGTACGATTGTAGGACTCGTGACTTTTGGACTGCGCTGCTCTTGGCTTGATTCCATGAAGTCAACGCTGTCCGATGGGCTGTCGCCATCATCGTCGTCTACGTGCTCGGTAAAGAGAGACTTTGGGCTCATAGCCTTGCTGAGGAGCGGGGGTTCATCAGCGCTGAAGACACCGCTGGTCCACTGCCGGTAGATCTGACTGTCTGGCTGTGTGTCGCCCGGCGCATGCATGCCGCTGAAGCTGTGGTGCATCTTGGACACGCCGTCGAATTCCTTCACGAAGCCCGACTCGGTGGGTGCGCTGTGGTGGGTGGAGAGCTTTGCGTGTCCAACATTTCCCGCAGGCACGACGCGTCGTCGTGGGAAAGGAACGACCGAGAGCTTCGGACCATCAATGGCGTCGACGGGCGGCGGAAGGGCGAAGGTCACAATTAAGGCTGCACCGCCCGATGGATGGCTGTCGGTGGAGGTGGTGAGCTGGACGGCCTTGTCGCTGCCTGCGCGCTGCCTCAGCAGCTGTGAAAGTTGAGATGGATCCTAACGTGTGGCGCAATGGTCAGTGAGGTGATCTGCGGAGAAGAGCAGGGGTGCGGTGGCACTGCGCATTGCTGTATGCGCCATAGCAGCAAGGGAAACTCACATCGAAAAAGCGCTCATCGAGCGCGGTGGACGCTTGCGACTCGGCCATCGCGAACGTCCATGATACAACACGGAGAGCACTCCAGGACGTGGTGTTGGTGCATGTCTTACACATGTGAGCCACCATCGTTTACGCGCCAATTAATCGGCAGAACACGTCCTCACGTGCCAGTCGTTGCTTTATCCTGCGCCCTGTGCTCCACTAGCCCGCCACGCATGGTTCAAGCCCGGATACGAAGTGTGTGATTTACAGTCTGCAAACTCGACTGACACTGTCAGTCGAGAAGACAGCCCAGACTCACTGCAGTCGTCTGTCAGCGTCAGTCGACTACTTTGTCGACCATGCCTGTTCCATTACACATGTCACTGACTTCGTACCCGAACCTGTCGGGCTGCATTGAATTCGCCTTTGCAATCAAGTACCTACTGCGTGGTGATTACGAGGAAGGCATTGAGTGGCTGAATAGATTTCGTACGCCTGATAGCTGCATAAATCACTCATCCCATCACAATCACATGTGCTCTGGCGCCCAGGAAGATGTTGTAATAATTGACAAAATGCATTCCGTAGATATACAAACTGTACAGACTTGAATGCCACTCGCAAGTGATCCTTCTCCTCTTAAATTGGCAGCCCAGCCTCGGGATATCCCTCCCAACTGTCTTCTCCCTCCCGTAACATCGGCTTGTGCCTCTCGTGACATCTTCCTTGACAGCTCCCAAATCTCATGATCCCGGCCTTCCGTGTTCGCTCATCGGTGTTTAACCAGCAAAGACGTAGTACAGCGACGCGACAACAGTCACACCAACAGCTGTCCATCCCGTCTTAATGACCTGCGCATTCTTGAATCCAACACCAACATCCCACGACAAATGCCTCAGTCCGTTGAAGCTGTGGAAGAAGAACGGGAAGGCGAAGAAGCTCTTAAGGCCAATCTTGACAGCGGCGGGCCATGCAGCGACAGTGGCGACCATGGCCTGGGTCTCCAGATGCCATCCCGTGTACGGCGCAGCGAGGTAGGCGAAGCCGAAGAGGTAGAGAGCGGCGGACAGAGTGATGCCAGTGACGCGGTTCAAGGACGAGGCGTACCAGGTGATTTGCGGCTTGTAGATGGAGAGATGCGGGGAGACTGGGCGTTGGATGCGCTGTTTGGCGAGGATCTCGGCGCCTTGGGCTTGAGAGGTTGCGAGTCTGTTCTCTCTATCAGCGCTATCTCTTCCCATAGTTACGAACCGCACAGAGTGTATCTGTACTGTCATGTGCTTCCATACCTCCGCTGAACCATCGATCGCACCGGCTGCGCCCTCATTCCCGGGACCGCCGCCCGTCGCAGACCAAGCTGAAACATTCGCATCGAAGCCATAGTGCTCAATTGCCTCCAATCGTGTGCGTGGTATCGAGAAGTCGTTGGTGGTGGTCTCAATGTCGTCAAGCTCTCAAACCCAAGTTCGCCCGAATTCCCGAGGCTGCCGTGGGCCAATGACAGGCCCCGCATACCCAAGCGCACCAGCTTAGTCATGCGCCTCAGCACCCGAAATATCTTCGCGAGCGCGCCGGCACTCTGCTTTCCTTCTTCACGAACCTCGATATCGTCGGCAACGAGCGCAAGCGCTGAATTGTCGGAGTGACAACCTATTTGTCTGCTGGCGTTATGTCAGTGGATTGGGTGTATGAGTGTTTGGAGAGGGACGCCCGTAGTTAATCGCTCGTACTGTCAAAATCTTATGGCTTCGCGAGTTTCATATCAAGGCAACAAATTCTCGCGTGCAATCATCCTCTTTGGATGTCGTCCATTCATCTCGAATGTCATCAGTCGACGAGACAGAGTCTAGCTAGCAATTGTCGCTCTCACAAGCTTGCACGGGGGGCATTTGCTCAGCGCTCAATACTGTGGTGCACTACACCAATGACCTTCCAGTGAGCATCAAGTAGCGATGTCATCATCGTCACTGTTTGAGCTCCGCCTGTTGGTTAGAGCCTAAATTGGCTGCCAGAAATGACCTTCAAGATATCTAAGTGAAAGAGCAGCACGTAACGCGCCCGGGCTCGCAAAATTTTCGCTCTTCGCCTGCCTCCATCGTTCCTTCCATAACTGCCACGTGAACACCTGTTTGACGATCGCATGTCCTCGCTGTTATTGGCACAATTTCAATACATCTTGAGACCGAGATGGCGTCCGCGACACCAATAGCAAGCGGCAGCGCAGGACTACCACCCAACTCATACATCTACAAGATCATCTCCACGGCACCACGGCAAGACCCACTCACATACTCCAAGCTTGACCAATTAGCCATCATATCATCAGACGACTCATTGCGATTTCTTGATCCATCGAATCTGTTAGCTACTGGCGTGATCAAGAATGTGAACGACAAGGTAACGTGCCTCGAGCGAGCAAATGATGCGCCGAGCAATGTCGTCGCAACGGCAGGAAGAGATGGAAAGATACGATTCTGGGACAAAAGAACGCGGCAAAAAGCTCTCGAGATTGAAAGCCGTGCGTCCTCCCACACGGGACCCGTCAAGCAATACACTAACGCCCGATCCCAGCCCACAAGCTCATCTCAGCCCTCGTCTGCAACGCAGAGAAAAACTCTATCGCAGCCGGCATCGAAAACCCCGACGATGGACCCGGCGTGTCCCCCGTCTACGTTTGGTAACATGTCACACAACGCACAATCCTCACTCTAAGCTGACCTTGCAAAAGGGACCAGCGCAACCCCTCAGCCCCAACATTGTCCCTAATCGAATCCCACACCGACACCATCACCTCCTTGCAACTGCACCCCTCCCACCCCACGCTCCTCCTCTCCTCCAGCACCGATGGACTCGTCAACATTTTCGACACGTCCCAAGCCGAGGAAGAAGACGCCTTGTACCAAGTGATTAACCACCGCTCCGCCATTGCGCATGCGGGATTCATGTATCCGGGCACAGACATCTACGCCCTGGGTACGGACGAGACGATGAGTTTCTACGCGCTGCAGAGCCAGAAGGAGGAGGAGGAGGAGCCGAGCCCGAAGGCGTTTGGGGACGTGAGAGAGGGGCTGGGGTGTGAGTATCTTGTGGATGTGGGGTGGGTTGGGGAGAGGCCGTTTGTGGTGGCGGGGAAGCATAGGTATGTTGAGCTCCATTGATGAGTGAGGTGTACTAGGTGCTGACGTGACGAAGCGAGAGTCGAGTGGATCTCATACCTATTATCAAGAGCGAGGCGGGACCGCTGGAATATGAGTATGATCTCAGTAAGAAGATCCAGCTGCCGGGCGCGCATGGAGATGAGATTGTGAGGGACTTGTATACGGATGTACACGTATGGTGTTCACTATTCTATGACCTCGAAAGTATGCTAATACAGCATAGACACGAACGACATACACAGTCGGCGAAGACAGCCACGTGCGTGCATGGAAGCTCGCAGATGGGGACAGCATGGATGTCGATGACGAAGACGAGGTTGAGAGTAAGAAGAAGAGGAAGGAGAAGAGGAAAGAGAAGAAGGAGAAACGGAAGGGTGAGGAGAAGGATAAGGCGCGGTTCAAGCCATATTGAAAGTCTGTGAATCGGGCATGTCCAACATCGCAATAATGCAGAAAGGTTATCCGTCAGAAATTACAACACCAAGCGAGCATGAAGAGAGTTCTGAGATAACGACGCTCAATTCATTTGCGCCAACGTTCGCGCGCTGATATAATGCTATCTAAAGAAGGACCCAGGTCGATCTGCCAAAACCCGCCATCTTTTCCATCCACGACAATTCAATTTACTACCACAATCTTCCCATCAACTACTTCTCCCTGACAACCCCAGCGCCCGCAACCCCCGCCCTCGCCTCGGCATCCTCGCGACTAATCGTGCGCTTCGCACCCGACCAGATGCCCATGCGCCGCTTAATCATCTTCCAGGTCTCGATCGCCGAGATGTAGATAACCACCGCGCCAAACGCGACGCCCCACTCCCAGGTAATCGCGCCGTGCTTGAAGACCTTGACGTTGATGAAGGGGATGTAGACGATGGGGAACACAGCAACCAGTCCCGCAACGACAGCGAAGAAGAGGAAGCGGTTGCGATAGAGCGTGCTGAAGATGCTGAACGGGCCCGAGTTGCTAGAAGGATACATATTGAACAGCGAGCGTGCAAAATGCTTGACTTCCCACGCCGTAACGAGCAGCAAGAGAGTAATTGTCGCGTAGGTAGTTGCGCGCGCGCGGAACACCACGTCGCAGGTATCGTTGTAGCTCTCGTTGCAGCCGGAGCCGAGGTTCCCGCCGCCGGGGCCGACGTACGCGACGATGGCGAAGGCGAAGAGACACAAAGCGCCCATGAAGAAGCCGTAGATGAATTTGTCGGTGATGAGCTCTTTGGTGAAGACGCCAGCCTTGACGTCGTGTGGGGGGCGCAGCATGGTGTCTTCTTGGGCTTCTTCGAGGCCGAGGCCGATGGCGAGGAAGGAGGAGGTGATGAGGTTGGCCCAGAGGATTTCAATGGGCGAGAGCGGGAAGACGGAGTGGTTGTCGGCGTCTTTGAAGGCGAGGCCGATGAGGAGGAGGATGACCTGGGCGATGTTGGAGATGAGGAGATGCATGAGGAACTGTGATTGTGTTAGAGACATGCCATGTGAAAGGTGCGTGAGGGAAGCTTACCTTCTGGATGTTATCGAACAGGCGACGACCCTCTTCGACCGCTTTCACGATCGAAGCAAAGTTGTCATCAGTGAGGACCATCTCGGCGGCGTCTTTGGCGACATCACTACCTGTACCCATGGCCATACCGACGTTGGCTTGCTTGAGTGCGGGAGAGTCGTTGACACCGTCACCAGTCATGACACAGAAGCGACCACGCCTATGGAGGGCCTGCACCATCTTGACCTTGGTCTTGGGGCTACATCTGGCGATAACGAGAGGAAGTGTCTCCATGGCATCGATCTGTGCCTCTGTCATCATGTCGAAGTCTCGGGCGATCATGACAGCGGAGGCAGGAGTGTATTCATCAATAATGTCCACATCTTTGGCGATGGCGCGGGCAGTACCAGGATGGTCACCCGTGAGCATGTGGACAGTGATACCAGCGATCTTGCATTCGCGGACCGCACCCTTGGTCTCGAGACGAGGAGGATCGTAGATAGCGACAAGACCGATAAAGTTGAGGCCGATCTCGACTTCATCACGTTTGCTGTAGTCAGCGCCCGCAGGAAGTGACTTGTGAGCGATGCAAAGAACACGAAGACCCTCGTTGGCCATGGTCTCGGCAGACTGAGCGATCGCGTTGCGTTCCTGCTCAGAGATGTTCAACACGGGAAGCATGAACTCGGTGGCACCCTTGGTGTAGACGTCGAGAAGGCCGGACTGGTTATCCTTGTAGACGACCGTCATCTTCTTGACGGTCGAGTCGAAGGAGAACTCGGTGGCGAGGTGGATATTGTGTGTGGCTAGAATCTCTTCCTTGCCCATGCTGAAGCGAGAAGCAAGGACTTGAAGCGCAATCTCAGTAGGTTCACCGTGAGCCTTCCATGGTCCAGTGGAGGCGCTGGGCATGATGGCAGTTGGTGGGCGTGAGAATGAACCGATGGTAGATCCATCTGTGTCACGTCCATCGTCGCTGATAGTACGGTCGAGTGCTCCCTTCTTCTCATTGGACGAGGTAGAGGGCTCGGGGGCCAGATCGAGAGACGGCTTAACCTTGGAATTGTTGCAGAGAGCGATAGTACGTAGGAAGCGAGACATGACAGCGTCTGGCGTATAGGTGTCGAGCGTGAGAATATCGTTGTTGAGGCTGACTTGGCCGCTGAAGGGACTGAAGGGATCCGTGATGCTATCGACAGAGATAGATCCGACGCCAGGGATGATGGCCTTCTTCGACACCATGCGACCCTGAGTCAGTGTTCCGGTCTTATCGGAACAGATGTTGGTGACACCGCCCACAGCTTCAATAGCCGACTGGACTCTCGTGATGACATTGGCCTTGGCCATTGCCTTTCCACCAACAGCGATAGTGATCGTGAGTACAGCGATGAGCGACTCAGGGATAACGGCAACGGCAACACAGATACCGTAGATGAGTACCTCGCCACCAACCTGCCATTTGGAGGCAGAGAAGACGATGATGGCGAGAAGGATAGCGAGACCGAAGAGGAGCAAGGCGAACTTGCTCAGGGTGATTTGCAGCGGTGTTCCGACAAGACCAAGAATGGTCTTCACGCTGCTGATAAACCTCCTGAGAAGTTTCATGGCCAGAGATTCCTGACGTTCCTTGTGATCCTTCTTCTGACGGAGCATGACAGCGATCTTGCCAACTTCAGTCTCCATTCCGGTGGCAACCACAATACCGCGACAGCGGCCAGACGTCATCTCGCTACCAGAGAAGGCAAGGTTCGTGCGATCGGCGGTGCCCATGTCTGGGTCGTCGAACGTAGTTTGAGGCGTCTTTTCCACGGGCATAGATTCACCAGTGAGGAAAGCTTCGTTGGTGAAGGCGTTGATACCGTCGATGAGGCGAAGATCAGCTGGCACAATGCCGCCGACATTCAGCTGCACGATATCACCAGGTACTAGATCGATGGCCTTGACTTTGATGTCAGCCACTCCATTACGGGTGATCGTGGCCTCGGGTGCGGTGAGCTTCTTGAGAGATTCAATAGTCTTCTCCGCTTGGTAGTCCTGCCAGAAACCGACGACGATGTTCAGACAAATGACTGCAGTGATGACGGCGCCTTCGATGATGTCGTCAATGCCAAAGCTTAGGGCCATGACAATGATGAGAACAAACGTAAGGCTGTTGGAGATCTGTCTCAAGAGAATCTTCCACATGGATAGCCCTTCAGCTCCCTTAACCTTATTAGGTCCATAGAGCTGAAGGCGCGACTCGACTTCAGCGTTGCTGAGTCCATGGCTATTGACGTTAGTGATGCTGCAACGACTGAAGTGGTTGCAGATGCTCACTTGATGTCCACACGCAGGTTCTCTGCTACTTTTTTGAAGGAGAGAGTGTGTGGCGCGAGAAGCGTAGGTGGTCCTCCACCTACGGCTAGCTGCGGCTTTGCTGACCGTTGGTTGGGTGTAGTATGCGGCTCATTTAAACCACATATAGGGGGTTCGTCAAGTTGGGGAGAAGACTCCTCGACGGAAGGCAAGACGGTTTCACCCATTCAAGTAGACGAAAACACGCGTGTGGTGTTGGTTGTGAGGAGAATCTGGGGGCGCTCGTGGGGTGGTCTATATAGCTTGCTCGTCTGGGGCATGGCGGGGTTATGCAGCGCTAGAGGTGTTGGGGTTAGGTTAGAGTCTGAGTACCAAGAGCGTAAGTCTTGGAATTCCTCATCACTTTCCAACATTCCAACGGACGCTGTGCGTGTACCGACGGATATGCGAGATAAGACCTGCATACTGTGTACGTACCACGGCTGCACGTCATCTGGTAGCTAGAAGTCGCTGTATGCCAAAGCATCCTTTGCAGAGTGCCATACGCTCACTCAGCACACGACGTGCAAGTCGATAAGGCTCTTGGCTGACATTGCACCAAGAAACTTCGGACGCCTTCTCCCACTGGGGTTCGAGACGGGGCCATACAGTCCCGATGCCGAGATGTCTCGGCTGTTGGCATCGTGCAAGATATGCGAGGCGTTTGCCAACATTGTAGCTTGCAGTCGTCCATGGACATGCTTGGTACAGCAATCATGGCTTGATCTTAGAGTGACGACATGAATACCCCTTCAAACCTGCTCTTTCTCTTGCTCAAGCCAGAATACGATGCTGACGATGCCGCGTCGTCCGCGAGGCTTCCTCGCAGTTGGTGGTCACCGATGCTGCAGGCATGGCGTGCTGATTACCACCACGTGCCGTGCGATGGTTCGACCGAAGACCTGTCGAACCACCAATAGCATCTGGGGTAGGCAGGTCGCTTCATTCGCCGCTCTGTGGGTACGGAGGTACGTAGTGCCTAGAATTTGCGAGATTCGCGGCGATTTCGCCGCGTTGCTCGGTACTTTCGCGAATGCGGCTCTCGGGAGCACACACCGGCTCATGAGGAGCGATAACGGAACATTCGAGAAGGTATAAGAGTGCAACACTGAGCGATTGTAGAAAGGTACCAGAGAGCAACAGAGCCAGATATGAAGAACGATGAATGTCGTTGGTTTAGAGTGCCCGTATCGGTAAGAGCCTCCTCCACGTGGAGAAGATGTGGCCAGGGCGCGAAATTGGCCGTCGGCGTGGATCAATCTCTAGCAACGTCAACTCGTGCTAGACTCAAGCGTCGTTGGTGTGCTTCACGTCGTCACCATCAGGCTTGTATCGCTGGGCTTATGAGCTTTTGCGCACGCATCACCAGTGTCGCCAGGAACACGCATGGCCAAGTGCACACCACGTTGGCAGCCAACCTGTACACAGCACGTTAGTAGAAGCGAGAAGCTTCGCATAGCAAACATTGGCACAACAAGAAACAAAGCTTTTGATTATGTCGTCAATCGAAGAGCGCCAGGAACCCCATCCCTATGCCAATTATCCCGCAGATGCAAAATTCGTAAAGTCGTAATCCCAATGCCCACCCTGGCTAGATCGTCCTATATGACTCCGCCTCGGAAAGACTTGAAGCACGACGAGGCGCGAGCTGGCTGTCCGCCTCTGCAAGTGCAGCAGACATGGACATGTTGAAGGTCGCTGCGAAGTATTTCGCCATGTTCAAGCGATACGCCTCCGCGGCGTCTTCCCTTGCCTTGTGCAGCTGTTTTGGTGGTGCAGCGCTACCTGTTTGGAGATTAGATGCAAAGCCTGAGTTTGGTTGATCAAATATACCCGATGCGGGACTGCTGAGAACTATTGATGGAGTTGCGGACAAGGTGGGAGAAGGCGCAGGAGAAGGAGAAGGTGTGGAGAATGGAAGACTAGGCATGGTGGATGCTAAGCAAGAGTGGCTGGTGAGGTAGTTCGTGGGTTGTATGGAAGTAGTTCTCCAATGTTGATCCCGTCTTTAGGCCGAGGCTGATTGAGCTCGATTGACTGATGATTGACTGAAGGTTGATGGTAATGAGTTGCTCCTTTTAGAGGGCCGGGGACGATCTTTAAATACTGTCAAGGCGCCGTCGGGGCCCCGAAACTCACGATCCAGGGCTCACCGCAACAACCGAAACAGCACGAATCGCACTTTGACGATAGGTTCAGAACCTAGACACCGGCGCATGCATCACGATCAAGCCAATAATTTGCAACGTAATTGGCGGCAGATTGTTCCCTAGTTGAGAACGTGATCATGGCCAGGCTCACAAACTGCGCCATTTTCGTGGATGCTCCACACACCGCCAGAACCGATCCGACCAAAGAAACGTCGACGCTTCCCCAGACTTTTGGAGCGGGAGCCACGACGGCTCAGGGGCAAAGCTGCCAGCTTGGCTGTTTTCAGCTCCTTGCATCGCCGCCCTGCCACCACAGGTACTCGCCAAATACCGCAGTGTCGAGTACACATCAAGGTACACGCTTTACACGCCCTCAGTCTCCATGCATGGCTCGCGACAGCTTAGGGAGACGTCTGCATCGTGACATGTTTCCTGCGGGATGCGGTACCTCATGACTAAATCGCCCAGCACCATTGCATACGGGACCCGCGATGACACAAGCCAATATCGCCTTCGGTGCTGAGGATGACGATAGTTGCAGCCGTATCCCCTTGCATCCTTGTTATAGTGGAGCGTCTGTGCGGTGTCCAGAATCCGCTGTGTGCGCCACGAACCTTTCAGCCTTTTCATTCTGGAACACGTCTTCCTGTCCACGTCTTTGGACCCACCTGCTGGGTCGTTCTGCAGATTGTTGAAACACGTCCGTCAAGCTGATGCACCGTTCTCAGGACCACGTTGTTGGATAAGTCATCGCAAGCGTGTTGTTGGGCGCAACAATTCCTGCATGGCAATTATGGACCATGCATGGCAACGGGGGCGCCTTTTCTAGACTACACCCGATCTGCAGCCCATCGAACTTTTCTCGAACGTGGCCGCCTCGCTGCCGTAACAAAGCGAGGGCCAAGAAATCGTCACACAAACCCTTTCTTTCATGCTGCAACTTGCTGCAAGGGTACCCACTCCAGGGATCCCCCATCGAATGCATCGAAATCCTCACGATCCTCACGATGCGGAACAATGAATGCCCTGTACGCTTTCAGGGTGCTCACGCGACACTGATGATGGCATTCTTGTGACAGCAAGGTCCAGACGTCGTGAATTACGTACAAGCTGAGGCACTAAGAAACGTCACGATGTCAACGAGGCACGACAGGTTCTGCATAGACAGATCCTTGTCATGAGGACTGAAGTGATCGTCAGCCCCGCACTGCTAAATTCGGATGGGTCGGCTTCCTCCCCTCTTGATGATCGAATACCGAGAGTGCGGGCACTGCACCGTGTCCGCAGCAACAGCACCTTCCTGTTTGTTTTGACTAGAGACTTGGTATCATGTTGGGAGCTTGGGCTGGGCCGGTTGTATAGTACTCTAAATCGAGTATCACGATAAGGTGTGTTTTGCGATAGGTAGTATTAGGGTAGAAATCATTGCCGGATTGGGGTGGCACTAATAAGGAAGAGGGAAATACTTGAAATCAGAGCGCTGAATGAATTTCGGAAACCAGTTATTACCACGACGCTGCAGTGCGTCAGCGCTTGTGGAACGGTTTCCGATTGCTCGTATCGTCCTGCAACTCGATATCGCGCAGTACACAGCCACAGCCACTCGGCAAGGGACAAGAATTGCCTCGTTGCCCCTTGCTATCAGCAGACAAATGTCGTCAAACTGTTACATGGCCTCGATGCGGTAGTGCAACTCTACCCAAGCGTTGAGGCATTTCGCAAACCGTACAGATTTCCCGCTGTGGAGACTCCGTCGATCCACCAACTCTAAAACAACAACCAGCACGAGCACAACATCATGTCGACATTGCGAAAAAAATTGTCGTAACCTCAACATTGCCGGTGGTTTCACCGCCAGATGCGGTCTTATCTCTTAAACAATGGTATCGGACCGCCCTGCATATTGCACCACTCGGCTACGCGAATGTGAATGCGGAAAGTTCCACAACCGAAAATGCTACTATGCGATGAACCAGAATACTATTGAGTGCTGTAACACCGGTTGTGCAGATCCCCAGGAAACCTCGATATTTGCGCGATTTCTTGAGACAGAGTAACGTGGCTCTAAGTTGCGATGAAGCTTGTTTCGACGACTTGCAGAGCACAAGAGAGCAGTATCTGTGGAATTTTCACGCGGCAAATTCTTGTAGATAATGCCGGACCTAAACCAGCTATGCTGTATATTGCAGTCATTATGTTGTGGGCATGCTCCAGACAAGAATCTGCAGATATGGACCGCTTGAGTTAGGCTATCACTCACCGCTACTGTCCAGATGCCGATCGAGATAGGCGTTACCATCGAGGATCGTGATGCGTTGTTTTCCTTGATTTCATGGTACATGCTCAGGGGATGAAGAGCCATTTTTCTTTGTCTAGCTAACGGAACAACACGTTCGAATTACCGCTGATGCTCGACCACGATCCATGTCTATGATGGCCAATGGATGAGACGGCCCATACTAAATCACGCAACAAGACGTACAAGGTCTGGGTGATGCTGGATACGATCAAAGTGGTCGGCATGTTGCGTCGCATTCACATGCGCACTCCGCAAACGGGATCGCAAAGCCCCGAGTCAATTTACAATCGGCCTTGTCAAGGCATACAGACAGCAAGAGAGTTCTTGAAGAAAAGTTACGACCATTCCAAGCGTAAGACAAGTACGAACTCACGGCCAAGATCAAATAGACGACTGAACGCACTAGTGGACCAGCACCACTTCTCTCCGGATCCCCCTTCACTTTGCCCTCACCTCCTCCTCCTCCTCCCCCACCTTCTCCTCCTTCATCATATCATTCCCACTACTTGCTCACAGTAACATCCCTCCTCCCGCCGCTAGGTCGTACTCCAACGTTCACCGAAACATCCACGCCCCACTGCTTCGACAGCTCCTCCGCAATATTCGCCGCTTCTTGCTGAAGCGTGGCCGCTGCTTCGGCTAGTTTGCCGCCGACTTCAGCGAGGTCGGTGCCGAGTTTGGAGAGCTCGGTAGAGAGCTTGAGGAGGTTGTCGATTGAGGTCATTTTGTTGATATGGAGTGTCGAGTCGTAAGTAAACGGACAAAGGATTTGGGTGATGCAAAGGTAGGTAGGCTAGATGGTGGTAGTGATGCGCGGTATCAGGGACTTCGGTATATATGAGGACAGAATTGTGAGTATTGATGAGCCATGCTGTGTCTGTCCAGGAGTTATATGCGTTGCCTCATGGAAGGGTAGAGGCGTTTGCAGTGGTAAGTCAACCTCAGCAGAACTTCACGAATGGAACAAACACATCGGACAACGAGGAATCGAATTGACGAAATCTGTCGACTTCAAGGTACTTCTTCTATGCGGTTTGTGTGTCACATGTTGTGGAGTGACTTTATGCCTCAAATTTGCTGGCGCACAATTTGTTATTGTTATGACCATTCCTTCTGCTATGGGTCAGCATATTGGCACCATAAGTCAAGCTCTGGGTGCAAAGTGGTTGGCTAGACTCGGCGCGGTCGTCTGCCAGAGTCAGTCGACTTTGACTTTGACCGAGTAAAATCAACTACTTCATCGCACATTCTTGTATACATTGAACATGTCACTAAATTCGTACCTGAACCCTAGAGGCTAGTACACAGGGTCCTAACGTAAATTGGGCTCTCAAGGCGATGTGAGTCAAGACGTGGGTGCGATGTAGTTGAGTAAGCTTAGCGTAGTCGCCTGCCAGTGTCAGTCGACGTTGGAAGAGTAAAACAAACTACTTCGTCCCCCATCCCTTCCAAACGACAAGACTATATCTCCTTCAAGCACTCAAACAATTTCTCGCCTTATATCCGTAGTGCCTAATCCGGAGATCTCAAACATGCCTCGTCACCTCAATGCACACACTCAAGAAACTGTTTAAACGACAGACAGTCTCTCGCGATACCAAAGTATTGACACAAGTCACTCTCTCACCAGTCTCACGCAGCCATGTATTAGATGGTCAGCTATCTCACAGCACCTTGCAGATCCGCCCTGCGCCCAGGAGCGCCCGGTTTGGGTGAATAAGCAACGAAGACAATGTGTAAGTCGCGTATTCCTGATGACTACGTGCCAGCTTTCAAACAAAGACAAGATCTGGTACCTGAGCCGTAGATGCCGCTTCTACATATAGCATAGCATTCGCGCGACAGACTCTCATGCATGTCTACCAGCAACAGTGCAGAATCTAATTCTCAACCGGTGATAACACTATACCCATCCCCCAAAAAGATCTTACTCGTAAACTCCCCTTCTTATGCATAGCGCACAACCAGAACCATCATTTCTCCAAATAAAGCTCGCCAAGTCCCGAGCCTCCCCCTCCTCAAGGAAACAGTCCTCGCATACACGTGCTTACCTCACCCCTCCACCCACGCACATACGATCTCACGTTCTTGGCCCACTTATAACGGTAATGAGATCTGACAGCCCCGTCTAATCTGACACTATACCACATACGCCTCCCAACGTGTCGCCGCACACATCCGCCGACTGGGCCTTACACCGTTTCATGCACATCGGCGAGGTGGGTTCTATTGTTGTGCGGTGAATGGGGTGGAAAAAGCGGGCGTGATGATGCTCTGCGCGGTGGCGCTGGGGGCGCGTGATGGAGTGAATGTAGGTGTGGTTGGGGAAGGGAAGCAAGGGGAATGGTTAAGGGGGGTGACTTTGCATGCGTTCCAGTGTTTATGGACTACTGCAGACAGTTAAAGTTAAAGGTATCGCTAGGTGCATGTGCGTGAGAAGTGTGGTGGTACATGACATAAGGACATCGACGGTGGAAATATCATATCTCTACAGCGGAGCTTGAACATCAAGAGAAAATATTTTGGAAAGAGCAAACACGTTTTCTTCGTTCTCATTATTACTGTTATTATTTTTATCCTCGACACATGTAGGACCAGCATACATTCCTCGGATTACACCATACCCTATCACATCACATCACGTCACAGCACACACGACACATTTTACAATCACACGCCCAAAACTCAACGGACTACCTTCTGATACACCGCTTGGAATTCATCGACAAGATCATCGCGGAAAGAATTCTGTCATTCCTGTCAACATTCTTACTAGTACCGCATATTCGAATCAGCCGCGCGCACCACCACCCCAACCCTCCCCCAGCCCTTCAAAAATGCCCACGCAATCCCAATC